>VWZV01003886.1:0-56848 GCA_013397155.1 Irena cyanogastra
GGGCCTTCTTATTCATTACATTCACATTTTATTTATTTTTTATCTTATCAAAAATTCTCCACACCGCCAGCACCAGNAATTCTCCACACCGCCAGCACCAGCCTCAGCGTGGTGAGGAACACAGTGAAAAAGGTCACAAGATGTACGGTTTCAAGGTCTTTTAAAGCCATCTTGTCCAATTAACTCTAAAAACGCACTTTATTTCTACTTTTCTACCAATAACTAACTAACTGTCTAACACACATCTGCATTGTGACTTTCCCCAGTCAATCACCCAGTGCCACCAACACTGCAGAAAATGGAGTAGTTTAAGAAGAAGAAGAAAGAGACAGGACGATGCCCAAAATCCTCCATTTTCTTCTCCATCTACCTCCATACTAAAAACCCAAAAGTCTAAATTTTTCACTCTGTAACAAACCACACCACCATCCACTTCACACACTTAATCACAAAGTCTTGGAAGTCCTCTCCATGGACAAAGGTTAAAAGCAGTGCTTTCCTGAGGATCAGAGTCTGTCAGGACAGGCAGAGAAATATTCCCTGTGCCCTGAGTACCAACGAGCAGCAGTTGAATATGTATTTTATTTTTTACTAAAGTTCTATTACCTTTGGGAATCTGTAAAGCTCCTGAACAGGTTGTTTTGAAGACAACTGAAGATCATATATTTTGGTTGATGGCTGGAATGTGCTGGAAGAATCAAGTGTCAAATCAGGCTCTGAAACATAAACTTAGTTTGAATTTTTTCTTTTTACTGAGAATATATGTTTGGGGAGAAGCCCTGAGGCTAAATCACATCTTATCTTTAGATTTGCATGCTTTTATATATCCAGACAATTGAGCCATAAACTTTCAAGGTAACAGAAAAATCATCACTATTGGACTAGAACATTAGATAGCAATCTAGTTTGTAGCTGAGGACATAGCTCAAGCTTAGTCTTATGTGGGTACTTCCTTCTGCCTATTGTCTCACTGTATTTGTGTGTGCTTTATTTTCCATTGGCCACAATGCCCACCAACTTTCACAGGAGTTGCCACTGTTAAGAGGTGGGTGATGATAAACTGTGTAACTCTGTCACTTTTGATCATACTTTGCCCTTCATAAATGTAGCTAATGAATGCTGACCTCGTAAGTCCTATCCTTATTCACTGGCTCAAGGTAAACAGGCTTTTCCTCTCACACTTTCTGTCAAAGCCTTTCTGACACGCTTCACACACAAAGTGTTTTGCTTGCTTTCTTGAAACAGGAAAATCTTTGCTGCAAAGTTGAAATGACCTTGATTTTTTTCCTGCTAAGATTACACTCCTTGTAGGTACTGCTTCCCTTTAAATGGTCTGCTCTGACTTCTCAAGTGGTTTTACAAGGTCTTCTTTATCTCTTCATCCCAGACTAATTCATTATAAATGTCTACAGCCTGTCTCAGACATTGTCAGTGCTTGTACTGCAGTGCCTTTCCCAGCTGCTGCTGCTGCTGTTGCTGCCACTGCAGTTCCTGTATGTCAGGCAGCTGTTTCACACCCTGCACACCCAGTGGCAATCTTTCTGCAGTGATCTGCTAAATATTGCTGACCACCAGGTTAGACTGGCTCCAGGTAATGTCAGCCATTTTTTGCTTGTGTGAAAAATACATATTGTATTGTTGGGTATTTGCAAATATTACAATGAATACTGTATGTGTTATGTTGGAAATTATGCTGTACCAATGCTTTAAGTAGTATTGTATTGTTTTAAGTAGTATAGTAAATATTGGTTTATAGCATAAGATTAAAATAGGAACTGTAGGGTAGAATACTATTTTTTTTGCTTAAGGAAAAAGAAAGGAGACAAAGAGGCCCACACTCCCCTGCGGGAATACAGATAAGGATGCTAGGCAACAGGTCTCCGAAGAAGATATATGATTTCCTTACCTGACAGCTTGGAATGCAGAGAAAAAGCTGAGAGTAAGCAGAAAGACCTTCATTTGAAAGGAATGTTTGAACATATGAATATGCAATAGCTTAGTGCTTTTAAGTGATAGTTCTTTGTTAGTAAGAGGGTGCTGGGTGGGGGAACGCCAGCACCCCGGACATCCGTGAAGAGTTCTCTGTTTTGTTGCCTCTTATTGTCCTAATTTTTATTATTATTACTTTCATTACTATTTTTATTATTATTAAACCTTTTAAAATATTAAAACGAGTGATTGGCATTTTTCACACTTGGCTCATTGCTGATACTTATTACAAGATGACAGAGATTAGTATCAGCAGAAACCTTTGGTCTGGTCACAATGTCATACAGTATAACCTCCATAGCACTACGTTTTTCCTTCCATACTGGTAATCTCTCAGGTTGGACAGATGAGGTGGTGAGCACCCTTTAAAAGTGAAACTTTAAAGAGCTGTCTGTAAACATGCAATTCTATAGTCTAAGCAAGAAAAATGACTGGCTTAGCTAAAGGAAGATATAAGCCCATCAGTACATGTGAAATAATTTTTTTTGCGGTGGATAGACACCAACCCATTCATATTTACAATACCTCTGTGTTAATGACACAGTTACTGTTGCAGCTTTCCTGCAAATATTTCACAAAGTCCTTGACATCAGAGCAGACAAATGCCTGTGTCTCAGCTCCTTCTCTTCAATGAGGAAATGTCCAGGTAACCCTGTCCTAAACATTACAGCAAGAATTAAGATTTCATGGCCTTAAGAGCCAGCTGCCAAAAGCAAATCATGGTGTGTACAAACCTGCTCCCATTTCAATGGCACTGGCAGGCAAAGCCAAACCTCTCAAGGATCCCATTTCTCTGTGTGCTGACAAAGACTTTAAAACAACCAACAATGATGGCATATCACCCAGTCTGATTGTTTTCTCCCCAGATTTACTCAAGGTTACATCCCAAAGTAAGGATCTAGACAGGGGAAACATTGCAAATTTTAGATTCCTTAACAGCACTGACAGCCTGAGCCAAGTTTTCCAAAGGAGAGGGAATGAAGCTGGGCTGTGCAGTGGCTCAAACATTTTCAGATGAGTAGCCTTAGGCTGTACTTCAGACGACACATGCAGCCTACCAAAACAAGCACAGCCACCGAAAGAGGCAATTCTGCCCTTCTCTCCAGTTGTTTGTTTCCACACTGCTTCCTTGTGCTAGCACAAGCTTTTCTGTGAATGTTCTGCAGTACTGAGAAGACTGAAAAATAAATATTTTCATTGGTTTTGGCAAGGCTATTTTTCAGCTCCCAGAGTCTCACTTGTCACCTGACCACACAAATATTTGTGCTGGCCCAAAGATGAGGCAGGTTTGAGGCCACAGAAACTAACTACAGCCTTCCTAGTTGTAGCAATCTGCACAAACTTTTTAAAGCCAGATAATCCACCAGCCATCCTTTGTCAGCAATGCTGTTTCTCCAGGTGAGGGTTGCAGGCCCTGTTCCAAGACCCGTGCCGCACCATGACACGGCCATGCAACACTGTACCTTTGGTCTTTCTGAAAGAAAACTACCATGAGTAAGTGATCTGCCAGCAGCAAAACAGCCAGAGTCATGGGTCTATGAACAGCTCAAATGACAGTTTCTCTACACATGAAAAAGAGATTTTCAAAGATGCATGTATTTTCGCAGAGTAACCCTAATTGCTTTTTGTTCAGGCTGGTGTTTTTGTTCTTGAAACTTTACCTGGTAGGAGCCCCTTTTAGGAGAGAACAGAAAAAAAGAAAATTAAAAGAAACTTTGTAGTCTCATTCCTGAACACCTATTTCATTCTGTTTTTGTGATGTCTTTTCCATTCTCTTACTATTCCAGCAGTAAGAGAGCAAAACCCAACTACACCTGAAGTAAAGCTGTGAAATGAAAACAAGTGAGAAAGCAAAATAGAGAACAGCAAGTGGCCTAGAAGAGCACATCTGGCTCTGCCCAGGGAACACAAGTACCCTGCCACTTTGTTAGGCTCATGATGACTGGGCAATTGAGCAACCAAAACTACCTGAAAATGACAAACTGTGGGTACTGTTAAGAGCGGAAAGTGCCCTTCTGTGTGTAATCACTTCATCTTCTCCTGGAGGAGGTGCGCATGGACGCTTCAGTCACAGCTTGAGTGCCAGTGAAACCAAGGAATGGAAAGGACACTGGTTACAGGGGGACCCCAACAGGTGCTTCAGACTGGATAATTCCTACATTTTAGGGACCTGAATTGCACTCTGTTTTAATACAAATAAAAGACGGTACCCAACAGTACAACATGTCTAATGAATTTAACTGCAGCTACTTGTATCCTTACAAGCTTAAACTGAAATAAGGGGAGGCAATATTGTTTTGCTGAGTCTAGTGCTCAGCTGTATAAATCAACTAACTTGCTGAATAAATTACATGCAGGAATTTTGGGTTTTTTTGTTTTGTTTTTTAAACTTTCTTTTAATTTTTTTTCCTCAAGTACTAAAGCTCTGCAATGTTTGGAGACAGATCTTGAGAAAAGTGCCCTAATACAAGACAAGCTATGATGTGCTGGTGACCTTCACCCAGCTCCCTGGAGCCTCCCTGAGTCTGTGATCATCCATTCACTTAGCAGATTCACTCTTCATCATGGACAGGGTTCATCCCACTCACCTTTAATCACAAGGGCATCTTACAGAAGTCATTTCCCTTGTCTTCTTCTGTATGGAGAAAAGTAGTCTCCAATTAGCTATAAAAACCAGAATTGTAAGCAGAAACAGAGAAGAGTGTAGTTGCAAATACTTAAAGCTCTTTTAATTCAGTAGAGGCTGTTTTGTAGTTATTCATCTTTGAAATTTAATGCTCTGATTACTTTAAGACTTGCAAATTATAGAATGAAAAATAACTTGGCTTTTTTACACATTGAGTTCATTAACTGCCATTAAAATAATGCAGGAATTCTTATAGAATTAAGAAGCACATGTACAAATCACAGTACTACATAGATTTTTTGAAAAGCCATGGCTCTTTCCTCACTGCTCCATGATTATTTTTATTTATATAACCAGATTTTTGACCACCAGTATTATTTGTTTGTGCCTCTAGACAATGAATGGATGCACCTCTCTTTCAAGCAATAATATTATTTACACGTGATAGTTTCTTAGTTTGAGTCTAGAATTAATCTTTTCCAAGAGTACCTTTCTTTTGTTTAGCTCTGCACAATACAACTGTCTTCTGCTGTAGCCTCATGCTCATGCAACCAGTCCAAAGGGGTTTCCTTTGTTCTGATTTCCCAAAGGGTGTATGAAACACTGATCATTATTCTAAGCTTGTTCTGCAGTGGGCACTAAGCATTGTACTGACAGGTGTTTACAGGACCTTCAGCCAGATTAAAAGAGAGATTTGCTCATGTTGCACTTCCAGGAAATCTGTCCAGCTAAACATCTGTAGTCATAGCTAACTTTACCATACGTGAAATTTCTGGGGCTCAGACCAATTTTTAAAAATTATTCTTTACTTATTACAATAAATACTAATATAAAACTAATATAAAAATAAAAATATTACTATATTTTTAAAACATGTTGCTACTTGTTAATAAGACTTATCATGCTGGTTTTCTAATTAGTGTAATTAATGTGCTCAAACTGAAGTGCAATCAACACTAGGAGCTTTCATACTGCTCTTTATATAGATAAAATCAATTATCAACATATAAATAGATTTTATACCTACAGCTGATCTTCTAACAGCTAGTAACTTTACCTCAAAAAGATTTTTTCCTTCATTCTCAAAGACTAAATACTTCTGGCAAAAATATCCATTCAGCTACTGTATTTAAGGTCTTAGGTGTCTTTTCTATTTATCCACAATTATCTGGAGTGTTTTCTGGTTCTAGTGATTCCTTTAGACATCCCAAAGTTTAAATGATTTCTTTATTTTAATATGCTAAAGTACTGGGCTGCTTTTTCATTGTTTGTTCATTTGTCTTTTTCTGAACAAAGAAAAAATATCCTGAGTCTTTTGGTAGTCAGAATGAGCCACCTACCCCTGTAAGACTGAGTATCTTGCAGTCAGATTGTCTCAATTCACTTGGGCTCTGTCTTTCTTTGTTAGCACAGTGTGCCATCAACTGTGATGCATGAGCAGAATAACATAATTTTTCTTATTTCACTTAATTTATGCCTTTTTATACAAAAGAAAAGACCATGTAGGTGAAAGTAAGGGATTTGTTCCAACATTAAGCAACGCTTCACCAAGTGCTTAAATGTAATATATGTTTATATTTCTCAGATCACCAGCTCAACTTTTTCCCTACATTTTAAGGGAAAAACTAGATTTGGTGACACAGAATGAATGTGGAGAACACCATCTCCAAAGCTGACAGAGGAATAAGATCCTTAGACTGAGAGGACAGGACAGCAAACACAGCACCAATTTTGAGCCCAAGACCATGATCCTCCTTGGCCGCAGCTAATATTTGTAATACCCCTCGGAAAGTTATCTGTGGCATTTTAGCAGCATTTCCCGATGGCTCTCGCCCCCGGCTGCCGGGCTTGGAGAAGGACTCGCGGCTTCCAGAGGGGGGACAGCGGAGGGGAAGATGCCCTGATAGTCACCAAGGCGGCAAAGACGGGTCTAAGGGCTCCTGTCCTCGCCAGGCAGCAGGCGGCGATGCACGGCCAGCGAACCCCAGCGCTCGCGGCAGCTTCCCCCGAGAGATGCTCCCGGCATGGAGAACGTCCCTGGGGCCTGCATCGCCCTCCCCGAGCATCTCTGATGGTTTTAAGTACTGGGCAATGCCAGGTAGCTCCTTACTTAGCTTTCCCTCTCCCCACTGCTCAGTCGGTAAATCTCTGCTTACCACTGTGAGAGCTGGCAGATCCTGTTCAGAAAGGCACAAGATCTATTCCTGACATTTGTCTCTCACTTTATTTTCCCATCTATTTCTAAAATATAACCAGACAAAATTATTACTAAATGCAGCAGTTTTCCCTGCATGCACCCTGTCTGAATATTTACATTAAGTATGTACAACTTCCTTGTGAGGGAAATTGGAGGGACAGGCACTGATCTACCTCTCCGACCACCAGTGACAGGACCCAAGGGAACGGCCTGAAGTTGTGTCAGGAGAGGTTTACGTTGGATATTAGGAAAAGGTTCTTTACCCTGAGGGGCACTTTGGGCACTGGAACATGATTTCCAGGGAAGTGGTCACAGCACCAAGCCTGACAGAAGAAGCCTTTGGACTCTCGGGCACTTGGTGCGATTCTTGGAACACTCCTGTGCAGGGCCAGGAGTTGGACTTGATGATCCTTGTGGGTCTCTCCTGAATAAGCTTATTCTACGACTCTATGTAGTCCTTTGGGCCAGCTGAGATGCGGCAGGATGAACATTCCTGCCGAAATTCCTTTGGATGACTGTTCCATTCAGTCATCTGCCAGTGACTTGCAACAACGAGGGGTCTCCAGTACTCTCAGATGAGCTGCTTAGATTGTATTGGGCCACCCTTCCTCTCCCATAAGGAGACTTTCTGTCTGTGTTCTGAAAGGCTCAATAACCTCAGATCATATTCCCTAAGTTTGGAAGACCTTCGAGCAATAAGCCCCTGTGAGAAAAAGATGTATGAATTAAAAAATGCAGGTTCCACCTCTATCTACAATTGAGGATGCAATTAATTTTCTGTAGTCTACCACTAAGACTTCTGTAGCTGTGTTATTATTTGTGTCAATCCTTTCCATCTCTTACAGCCCAACGGCTATTTGCAATTCAGTTGGAACACTCAGAGCTGTTTCTTGGGAGGGAAGTGAGAAGAAATTTTCATTATATTTAAAGGAAAATATTATCTAAGTTAAATTTGGGCCTTTTCTTTCTTGCATTCTCTAAGGCAGCATGGCTCTGCAGTACTTTCATAACCATTAACTGCCTTCAAAACCACATGATGGGTGAAATTTCAGAGTTACAAGATGAAATATTTTTGTTAGTCATTTCAGTTTTGCTGGATATAGCTCTGCAAAGAAAAATTCACAAAAGATGGACCATTTCTAAAGCTGCCCTGAAAAGATTTCCTATTGAGCACAACTCTGCAAAAATGTTACCTATCATTAATAAACAGTTGATTGAAAGGGCACCTGCAGCTTTCACTGATCTCTCCTGCCCTCTCACACCCTGTAATGAGCACCTTTTACCAGCAAGGAGGAGAGAAACGAGAAGGGATTAACTGCTCAAAAAAAGAAAGTCAGAGAGAATTTTAGGGCACTCAGATATGACAAGAATAAAAATGTAGGTAGGTTTATTTTGGCAAGAAGGAGCTGTGACTAATCATGCACAAAGGAAGCCTCTATGGAGTGGGAGTTTGAAGTGCAGGTTGGGAAGGAAAAGGACGACACCAGAAGAAAGAATATTAAGATGACAGAGAATTTATATTTTCAGTGTCTGTCTGTCTTTTCCCTTCATGAGGCCTCAGTCTGTGTCATTAGTATTCATTAAATCCAGAAGTTGCCACGATGGCAGACTTGTACCTACCTTGAAATTTTACAGAGTTCACAGAAGAACCAGAAGATACTCATTAGATGCTGAGAGTTTAGATTTGACTGAGGAGGAGGGGGAGGAGGGAAACAAGCCCATTATCTGCCAAACCTACTAACAGAGCTGTATTCACATTTACAGCTCTACTTAAAAGCAAGCCCAAACTCTTCTCTAGGTCAACATCAAAGTAACTAGTCCAGTTGTATGCATGAACTCTTCCTGAAGTCTGTCTATGCCAGCATCTGGGACAGCAGCAGGTACATCCAGCTACTGAGCAATGTAAATGCCATCATGGAGAATGAAAACACAGAACACTGCAATGTTTTACCTTCTCAAGTTTGGACCCGCTCTGTAGGTTTTTAAATTAATTATTTTTTGACTTAGAAGTAGAAATTTGCTTGCCAAATGTACTATAGTCATATACACTCTGCAGACAATGAAAATTCCCAAGTTTATTTTACCGTAAAGAAATGAGTTTCATGTGCCTAAACAAAAACAAGTCACCCCCAAAAGTTCAAATCTGTCTGTCAGTGGTTGGTTTTGTTTTGTATTTTTTTTAATGTGCATTGAAGAAGCTGTCACTCTTCTAATGACAACTGGGCTTAAAACCATGACCCAGCTATACATTGGGCTGGTGATACTGTGGTATCTAAGTGGCTTGCTTGGTACATAAGCAGCTAAAGGCAATTTGTCTCTAAATCACCTGTGTAGACCACTAGGGAGATGCTTCCAGGGCCTAGAAATCCCAGAAGAGGTGAAGAGAACTTATTCTGTGAGCCTCATCTGCATCTGATGAACACCCATATCACAAACCACTCTTGGTGCAACCTGAGAACCTATCCCAGATTTTCAGTATTCCCACGACTGAAATGTAACAGAAATGGCCAGAGCAGGCCTGAGTAGAGAGAAAAAAAACCAACCAACCAAACAAACCAAAAAACCCCAACAATTGGGAATTAGCTAAATATTGAATTTTTAAAAAGCAACCAGACCTGACCTTCTAAGAACTCTCTGGAGGGATTTCAGCTCAAAGAAGCAGCTCGAAAAGATAATAAGTAAAAGTATCTCAGGAGAGAGAAGAAAGTATTTAGCCGTTTCAGAACAATAGGAAATCATCAACCAGATAAAGATAAAACTGGATCCTGTGTGCTGAACATCACAGAAGGACTCAACATTGAAATGTGGGACTGTATATAAAGAACAGAAAAGGAGGGGACACCCATCGTCTGTAGATTATTCATTAGTTTCTTGTCAATGTCTGCTCTGCATTGATAGCTTAGAAGCATAAGCCCAGCTCAGCTAGGTGAGACTATGCAGGGAAGCCAGGACTAGGTATTCAAATCCCTCCTTAGATTATCTGGAAGATTGTTTCTTCATTTGTACCTAAAATCAAAACAAAAACTACCAGAAGATGAAGAGAACAAATACGTCCTGAGTCATGAAATAAAAAATATGTGAAAGATGTTCTTGCAGGTCAAATCAGCCTGAAGTAGGCTTGCCAGCTGTCTTATGACCATCCTAGTCTGAAAAATAAAATTATATATTCAGTTATCATCATCTGACAAATGAGAATATGCAGCAGTTTTACATTGCAGAATCAGTAGAATTCTTATCCTTAAGACAAGATTTTTCCCCTTGAAATTTCCAAAACTATACGAATGGGTCCCAAATTATTCAGAGTTCAGTCCTATGGCATTTGCAGGGATTTTCTTGACATCAACAGAGATCAGTACTGTTATATGTCTGAGTCTTACTGTGTAGTGTAAATTCAACTTTGGCTCTATACCTGAACTTCTACCACACACAAAAAAAGATAAGTTCAGAGACACATGAATGTATCCTGAGGCTTACAGGCATATTCCTCAGCTTGGAAAAATAAAATTAAAAAAAAAGAAACTAAGACTGCAGCTCTCATATCTTTTAAATTTTCAACAGAAAATTTGAATGGGGGTCATCCATCCCTGCTGAGCAACTTCTAAGAAAGAATCTGTTTAGTTGTGGGGCTGTTACACTCCATATTGCATGCATCTAAATCAAAGTAGGAAATCTTGTAAGTTATAGTCCAAGCCAACTCTTAGTCTAATCAGTGTATTGTGCTTATTGTAGCTCAGTAATGAGTTGTTGGAAAGATTTCTCTAAGCTATACAGAATGGCCTGGAAAAGATCCAGTCACTTTACACACCTGAGAATGTCACCAGGAGGAGAGGAATTAGATGCACACTGCTATTGTAAGAAAATGTTCACATCATTTCCAATGGTTTTTTACCACTCTCACAATACACAAAGGTGAATAATTTTCAGTGACAATACAGGGACTGTGAGTAGTTACATTTACCTCAGGAATATTTTTGTCAGATACCTTCAGCCTAGCTACAGGAAGGAAAACCCAAATTAAACCATTCTTCAGAATTACCCTTTAAATCAAAGTCAAGCCTGCTAGGCATGAGTTGGAAGGATTCAGAGTCAATATTGCTGTGTCATGTTTGGAGGTAATTGGTTTGTTTTATAAATCTCTCTGCAAATAAAAAGCTATGTCTGATATGTCTAAGACTGTGTAAACATTCCCCATTTGTGGCATCCAAATTCTGTTTCAAGCTAAATAATTTAAAATGCTGTCTGCAGAAACCTTATGACAAGTAATGAAGAATGTAAGTCTGACATTTCACTTTAGTCCAGTTATTTTGAGATTTTGATTTCTTGAACACTCTTTGGGTCCCTGGGTACCTAGTGAATGAATTCAGGGTTCAGAACCTGACCACACTCTGCTCCCGCCTCTAGAGTAATAACATCCTGAAAGAAGGCTCCTAAAAATCCAGTTTTCCTATGAGAGAGCTGGGATGGAGGAGCTGGAAGTTTTGGGCTGCCCTGAAGCAATTTGTACAGCAGAGATGCCCATGGGACGAACCCACCAGGGGGTCCCTTGCTGCTTCACAGACTTCATGGCCAACAAAAGGAATATTATGGAGCAGCTCTGAGTAAAATATTTACTCAATTCTGAAGCACCTGTTGAGTAAAATATTTTGCTTCAAATCTATTGTATTCATGTGCTTTTAAATAAAGTTTTCTTTGATTTTTGGTTCACAGATTTCTGCTTGAAATAGAAGAAATCAAATTTAAAAAATCATATAATGTCTCATAAACAGTGGCTCCTGGCTGTTCAGTGACCTCCATGTGGTACTGTCCTCTAGAATAAAAGTTTATTTGAAGACAGTTCCCATTGCTTTTCTGCTGATGGATAGAACAGTAACAAGGATACTGGGTATAGCTGTACTGCAGCTTGCTTTAGTTCCAAATTAGAATGAAGTAACTACAGCCTTAACATCTGCACAGGAAAGAACCATACACAATTTTGCCAAAATCAATCAATGCAAGAATCTTTAAAACAATATCTGAAGTGGCAGTAGAAAGAACTCTAGCTCTGATCCACCACTGCTTTCACTCAAATAATGTATTAATTTAAAAAACATTGCCTGCAGCAATATTTAGGAAAGCAAAGAAGGAGGAAGAGAATGAATTTAATCAATGGGTTTTCCCTTAAGAAGAGGTTGGTTTGGTAGACATCTACAAGGATCACCAACAGGCACGCTGCTGCTTTCCTTGCTTTTTCTGAATGTGCCCTAGCCCTGAAGAATTTCAGCTTCCTGCCCAATTGTGCCTCAGTGAAAACTGGCACCATGGGCACAAAGATGACTGGGGAATTGCGTTCCTTCCTGTGTTTCCTAAGCAGCAGCTGCAAACTGCCCGTGGGCATCCCCTCTATCTGAGTTACAGCTAAGATAAATATTATTTTGGTGTTTAAAGCACAAGTTCTGAGAATGAGGTCAAGCAGGCATCTGGAGCTGAGTTTTCCCCTCTCCCACAATCCCTGGCCCTGGTACCTACCTTTTTTTTTTTTTTTTNCTTAGTGGGCTAAAAGTCATCCTCTAAACAGCAAGAGTAGGGTGGAAATACTTTACCAAAGATTGGCAAAGTAGACTCTGTTTCAGAGAGGAAACAGTGAGGCAGTGTGGTTTTCGTTTGCTGTCTTCTTGGGCACTTTCCAGCAGATCTGCAAAACTACTCTCACCAGCAAGCAGAATTTCGCCAGTGGCAAAACAGCAGCACCAGTGCCTCAAAAGAACTGGAAAAAACCCTGGTCCCAGGGGTATGCCCAGTGTTTTCCAGAGGTATTTAAGATATAAGATATCAGTAGTGTTCTTAAGGAAAGGCTAGCTTGAGGGTGTAGAACAGTATTTCAGCACGAAATACTCCAGAGGTCCTTGGAAGCTGGATTGCAGCCACTAAAACAATTTCTAGGATGGCGTCAGTCAGTGCAGACAGCAGAGACAATTACGCACTGAGCCTAAGAAGAGGTCAAGACTGGGCTACCTCTGAAATCACAAAACCAACACAAAAACAAAACCAGTGACACACATAGAATGACAACTCTTCTTCTGCATCTAGTGGATACCACTGTCCCATCTCCTCTTTAACTGAAAACGTGAGAAAGAATCCCTGAAAACCCAGACCTCAAAGTGTCAACGTTTAGGCTGACTGAACAGGTGGGGAGAGTGTGACTGGGAAATCACCTTTCTCATGATATGGCTGAGACTGCTCCAATGCACAGTGTGGTGCTCAATCTCTCCTTACCAGATGGGACCTCTTGCAGCCTAAGAAAGGGTAGCACACTCTTCCTGTTGCCAGCAAGAGAAGAGGCTCCCACTGCTTGTACTCAGAAAACAGCCTTCCTGATGAGCACCTAACTGCCTGACCACAGTCTGTTCTCCAGAGAATGATTTAACAGCACAGTGCCCCCAAACAAACACAATTACAAGTGACTAGAGGAGGTCTGAGGTGAGCACCATCAGTAATTGCTCAGAGACACTGGAGCCAGTGAAAGCTGCTGAGATGTAGCACCCTTGAAGCCAGGAGGTGCCTGGACCCCTAAGCAAGAAATTGATTCTGGCAGGAACATCACCCAGTGCCTTTGGTGATGATTTCCTCCATATTTGGAGGTAATTTGAAGATGTCATTTTGAGTAGTGATACAACAAAGGACTAAATTAAATATTCATCTCAAACTGCATTAGAAAATTAGCTCCATAGGCATCTTTGGCATTATTTATTAGATCATTAAAACTCTAATTTATATAATTTAACAAAAGTTTACTAGAGGTAAGGAGAGAAGTTGCAAACGCATTTTTGCTCAGCCTTGTCTCCCTGTTGACAGCTGTCTGTGGACTATGATTCATCAATACTGTTTTGGGGCTGGATTTACTTTAAAGCCCAGAAGTACACTTACATTAAATGAACAACTTCGCAATGCATTTGCTCCAGATTTTCCAAGAAAAATTAAACTTGGCAGTTCAAGTTACCCTGGCTGTCAGAGAGCCTACAAAATGTTTTTCTCAAAAACCTTTGCACAGCTAAGAGTGGTATTAGGATAGTTTACTTCATTACAAAAGGCAGAAAAGGACTGGTAACATCACTCTCATATCAAAATGTTTCCAAGAAAGAGTTAATATAATTTAAAGAAAATGAAGCCAAGAAGACATTGCTTTCATTGTCAATCCCTAAGCAGGAGCTAAAAGGCCGGAATAAACACAAAGACAAATATTCTGCCTATGTTCAGCTTGCTTGCTAAATGTTTACTTACCAACATTGTGGGATACAAAAGGGATTTTAGGGTGGGGTAGTTTTTCTCCAATTTCATTATTCCTATTAATAGTTTCATTGAACATTTGGCTGTAATATAATTGTATTAATCTTAGTTAAGACATTTGCAATTTGTAATACTTTGATATAATTTAATTGGTTAAATTCACTAGATAATGTGCATACCTTAGGCTGAAGATGGAAAGGAGTAGAAAAGAGAGAACACTGGACTCCCTGCAATGGGTAAAGTGAAAAGTCACCAGACATCATTTCTAGGGAAAATTAGGGAACCTTAATATGACACTGCTCTTGTGAAAGAAGGCAATACTGCAGACAAAGAAAATTATGAGTTTGAGAAAAAAACCTCTTGGTTGGGAAAAAAAAAAGAAATTCAGTTTTTAATAGAATGAATAACACTGTAAACTGCAGCAGGTTTGACACTATGAAAAAAGCAGCAAGTGTGTTTAATTAAAAATGCTGCTTTTTCATGTAAGGACATGAAGTCTGGGCTATGTCAACATGCTGTCTGCCTAATCTAAGTATAAAAAGAGCTGGTAGCAGTGAGATAAGCTACAAGCCAAGGCAATGGTTTGGTTGTTTGAATTTTTTTTCTTTTCTTTTTTTTTTCTTTTTTTATTGTCACTTATCTTGTGGATTTTTTTAAAAAATTCCCAGGCATTAAGCAGTCTCACCCTCTTTCTCAGATCCATACTAAATTGGATCATTCAGTTCAGAGCTGTGAAACACCACAAGATGGATGTAGATGACAAAGGGAGCAAAGACATCCCTCTCGAATATTGAGATATGTTGGACCCAAGAAGTTTTGGAGTGCTCTTGGCCCAAAGACCTATGAACTTTTTTCAATTTATTGCAAGCTGAGTATTTGAAGAATACAAAGGAGGGTTGTGGAGGGGGCATGAAAACTCGGTACTGCATGCAGCAGATACACTGAATGCACTCAATGTTATCCTGATCTGCAGAGGAAGTAAATTTCTATGTCATATCCAAGATTCTCACTAACCTTTAAAACCATCTGGAAGAAAACAGAACATGACCTGAAGGTCTTTGCAAATGTCAGAATGGACTCTGATGAGTTTTGGCACAAAGCAAGAGGACTCTCACTGTACAGAGTATACCCAAACATGGAATCTGTCAGACTAGGGGGGAAAAAAGAAACGAAGGAGGATTAAACTC
Source organism: Irena cyanogastra (assembly GCA_013397155.1). Classification (NCBI taxonomy): domain Eukaryota; kingdom Metazoa; phylum Chordata; class Aves; order Passeriformes; family Irenidae; genus Irena; species Irena cyanogastra. The sequence continues at coordinate 15,263 of VWZV01003886.1, forward strand.
CAGAACTTAAACAAACACCTCCAGTACATTCTGATTAACCTTCTCATCATTCGGGAATTATCCAAGAAACTTGAAGAGTATAAAAATCAGTCAAGCTCTATCCATTAAGCACCTTTTTAATTTTGCTAGTTGGTACATTTGCATGCCAATGATGCTACAAACAGTTTTTAAGTTATAGTTACTGTTAATAAAGATTTTGATTGTTTGCAAATCATAGCATCCATGTTCTGCAAATTTCAGATTATAATTTTAGTACTATGATCTAGTTTCTTTTCTGCATACATCTGATTGTTAGGAATAAAAAAAATTAAGTGAAAAACTGTATCAATACAAAGGAAGTTTTGAAACCCCTGCTCAGTCTCCAATAATCCACAGTCAGGAGCAGCCCAATGTCATTAGAGCCCAGAGACTTCCAGTGGCAGCAGAATCAATAGGCAGTGTAAAGCCATGTATACATTAATGTTATATGTTCTTAAATCCAAGAATAGAATAGCAATCTTTCTGGTGGCCAGAAGACAGAAAACTGCTAAAATGCATATATTTTCATCTGCAAAATATCCTTAATTTAAAACAAACAATCCTTTTTCTTTCACCCCTGCAAATTAAGGCAGCTATTGCTGACCCTACCATGTCCCTGATTTTTTTCCCTGCCAATATTTTATTCCTGGCAACTCTGTCAAAGAACTACTGAAGAAAACAATATGGGCATACAAAAAAAAAAAAAAAAGACAGAATCAAATGTCTAGCTGACAAAGAGTTTAATTTCCTCCCAAAAAGAATGCAGTGAACTTTCTCCAGCAGATATAGTTTTAGACAAGTAAATAAAGATACATCTATTGTTTGACTATCAAGCAACAGCATTTATATCCATTTTCAGGAAAAGCAAGAAATCATCTGATGTCTTTGAGATTTATGTGAATAGTGTAAAAACTTATACCTGAGGCTGCCACACAGGATAGAAACTGGAAAAAATATTTTATACATTAATTCTGGCATGCAAATTCAGTGAATTTTCCTATCCAAAAATTCAAAAAGAAAAAGGAAGATGACCTAGGGAAATTAACTTAACATCAGTCTCAAGCAAAATCATGGGAAAATTAATACAAGACTCAACTGATAGCCTGTGGAGGATGTAATTAATGCTATCAGCACAGTTTTATGGAAAATATCCTTAGGAATCTATTGTTTGTTTAGTGGAGAAAACTATAAGTATGTAATGTAGTGTAGTATAGTATACATAGACCTTGCTCAAGTGCTCAGTTAATCTTTGCAGTGTGTTCTGATAAAAACTGGCTCACATAAACAGATTTGATGAACTGTCAGACTGGCAGACACAAATTTATTGAACAACCATAACTGAAATCACATTGTTTCTAGACTTTTTTTGCACCGAAGCAAATCAGATCTGATACAACTCAATAGTTTTTGTAAGTGATCCAGAAGTATTTTAAAAAACTTTGATGATCAGATTTTCAGATGACAAAGATGAGTAGAATGAAAATATTAAGACAGACAAGCAGTCATAGAAAATGACAGAGACCATCTGAGACAGATGAAATTAGCATTTCAACAGGTTTCAGTGCAAAGCACTGTATTTAAACACACATTACAGAACAAGCTTAGGAGATGACAATATCCATCCTAGAGCAACAACTCAAGGAAGACTCTGCCACAATATTCAGAAATCCCACTCTGAAGTCTCTGTGTCATGGTATAATAGAAAAACAGGTCCTGCAGCAGACTTCAAGGGCCCAAACACCTTATTACGTGCTTTATAGCATGTGCTTTACAGACACAGAACAAAAGGCAGCATCCCTTATCCCCAGAAATTAAATAGCACAGATGCAAGGGATGCAAATTTACTGATGAGCAGAAACAAGCATTCACATATCCCTGTAGCATTCATGTGGATCTGCTACAGAGGTCAATTAAAACAGCAGAACCGGTAACAAATCAAACATCACATGGGAAAAAGGGTAAGCATGACAGTCTGAACCCTGGTGCATTTCTCAAGGTGAGCAAGAAAAGAGAAACTGTGCAGATACAAAGGTCCTTGAAACAAAGCCCAGCTGGAGCCAGCTGAGGCTGTGTGATTCATGGCATTAACAATGCTGGCTTCTGGGAAGATCTGGGAGCATGAACATAAGCAGCAATAGCCAGCTAGACAAGGATCAACTCTGACAGCAACGGCAGCATGTTTCACAGATGGAAATGATGAATGCTGAGAGGAGGTTCATAGATTGAATGCACTTATATTAACCTGCATTGTACTGTTTTTTTATTTCTACACCTCCAGCTCCTTGGCTAATCCCTCCTTGGCAAGGTTTCCCTGTGTTCTCCAGTGGAAGTTGTAGGACCTAGCTCTGATCCTGACTAAACAGCATCTTACCAAAAGTACAGCGGGAGTCTTCAAGGTCAGCTCTCAGCCACTGCCTCCTGGCCCTGGCCATAAATCAGAGCAATCTAGGCTTGTTTTAACCTATGACAACCAATTAGGACCACCAAGGGACCACTGACCAGCAGAGATTTGACATCTGGGTAAGACACTTCCCCATCCCTCTCTTACCCTCGTAACATTCCTTCTCCTTGGAGCCCTACACTAGTAAGGGTATGCTGGTGGTGCTCCAAAGGCCACCTTGATGAACATAAAGGACAAGCAGAGGGATCAGGAATGAATACATTTTGCTATTTCAGGAGTCCTATTCGGGGTGGAAGGCAGTAATAGCCTCTTCCACAGACAAACTTCACTATGAAGATTTGCCTATAGCACAGGAAAAGATTGGGAAAGCTGCTGCCTCTGGAACACCTAGCAGGGTTTTGATTACATAAACTCAATTTTTGGTCGGCAATTCTTTGCTAATGCAACAATTCTTCCTGTTGTGCCCATGCATACCAGTGAGAGTTCATAGCCTCTATACACAAGCTGGAGAACAGAAAAAAATACTCTTGCCACCTTATTTTACTGAAAAAGCCACCAAAAGATAAGAGGCAGCAAAATCTTTACCTTGGAAAACAAGACTTTGCAAATTCTTGTTTAATATCTATGATTTCTGTTCACAAAGACCGAAGTTGTTACCTACTTCAGGTGCACAGAATATGTTCTGTGGACAGTAGAAAAGAGCTGCTCTATTGTAAATAGGGTGCCACAAAATGCCTCCTAAACACTTAGCTGTAGCCTTCATTGGTCAGTGAAGTCAGCAGAGCAGCACTGTGTCAGGTTTGTCTGGAAGAGTGTTTCAAGGTGCCTTATACAATCTTCCCCCTGTTGGTGACAGAAACTGAGGGGAGGCACAATGCTGTCTGTGCTCAGTTCTTGGCCCAGACATGGGAAGTGCAAAGGTGCCGTGTCCTCCTGGACAGAGCTGAACCCTGAGCTCTCTGCTTCCAGATCTCTGCATGAGAACACCTCATCCCTTCTCTATACATATGATTGCATATGATTCAATGAGAGCCCCATATGTGACAAGTTAAGAAGAGCAAGCAGTGATACAGATACTAGTCACTTAGATCTCATACTACCTGGACTTCTAAGCAGACGATAGACCAGAGGATATTAGTACTGATGTCAGATTTTCCCCCTCCACTGGAATTAATGAGGTTCGCTGACACCAGCCCAATGCCAAAGCCAGGCCTATGCCAAAAATGAAATTTCAAGTGGGTTTGAGGCCTTTCCATAAATGTTGCAGGAACGTATTTTTCCCAGTCTGAAGTACGAGAAGCCTTAACCAGGCAACAATTACCCAGAATGCCAGCGTCTGCTGTAGGCAGAGAGCAGGAATGCTTTTCAGCAGGCAGGTTACCAGCACCACCAAGGGAGGCATCACCAAGCTCCGCAACACCTCCCTTTCTTCAGAAACACACTGAGCATCCAGCTTCCCAGGAGAGACAAAATCTTGAGTTCCTGAAGAAAAGCTCTGCAGCTTTGTTTACACTTGACATTTAATATATTACATAAAATCCACTGAGCTTCAATAAATGAAACCAGGTAATCATTCAACTTCTTGAACATTTCCCTTTATTGCGCACACAGATTGGTACAACGCATTCCTTCCTTTTCCAAGTGTTACAAGGCAACAGCATGTGGTAATACAGATTTGCCTTCAAATACTGTGAAAAGTAAACACCTGTCATTACCTGATTGCTAGTGTAGCACCTGGCTCTTCAAAAGATCTCTGTAAAATAAACAAAAGCAATAAGCAAATTTAGGTATCACTCACCAGTACAATAACCCAAAGGAGCAATTAGAAAGCATTTGGGGCATGAAATGTGCATTTATGACTGTACAGCACCTAGCACAAGAGAATTTTGAAGCTTGATTAGGCTGAAATCCTTAGACACTGCCACCCAACAATTAATAGCCATGTTAACACTAAGAATTAAAACACAAGCTGACAACGTTGCTATGGAAATATAAGAATGCAGCAAATACACCCTCCTGAATAACAGCCAATAACTGGGAATGGCAGAAAGGAAATGAGCCTAAAATTAATTACTAAAATAAATAGAATTTCTTTAAAAATGGAAGGAAGAAAGTCTTGCTTAGACAGGCATCAGGAAACACAGGTGCATTAGTATTTGCACTGATCTTTACCTCCAATAATAATATTTCCAATAGCATAGTTACAAAAAGGATGGAAAGAAGAAAAATCAAGCAAACAGAAGGTAGATAAATACAGTTATTAATCTAAAATCTGTTAAAAGCACAAGCTTTCTGTCTTATAAGAAACAATGTTGCATCCTTTTCTGGTTTGAAAAGGAAAGCTCTACTACAATATATCAAGATAAACAGCTGAAGTGCCAAAAGACAACAAAAGCGCTATTCTTCATTGAAAATTTATATACTAGCCAATGCAGGGATACATCTAGAAGAGAAAGATCATCTTTGGACTTCCTTTTATCACCACATTTCCATCTAGTAATTTCAAATCAGGTCATGTATCCCTGTGCCTGAGTCTGCATTTCTCTTACCCCTAAGGGAGGGCAGCACCTTTCCCCAGGTCCTGAGTCTTTCCAAACTCTGTCTGATTCCAGTTCATAAAGACACTTCAGTCGGTAACTGAGAGTAGTCATAGTGCCTCTATGGATAAGAGGAGCAATTTAAACAATATGTGGATAAACTTAGTAGAAGGGTGATGAAGAGGCCCAGGAAATGAGAGGGCTTGTTCAGGAAAGCAATGAGGAAGAGGGGACAGAAATGCTTTTGCTTTCCTTTCCTTATAACGCAGTCCATCTCCTGAGAGGTTTGCTTTCATCTGTTGACAGAAACCTGCATCCACAATTTCTCATAGGATTGCCTTCCTTGAGGTTTTGCTGTGCTCATACCTAAGAGATCTCGGCTGGTTTGTGTCTGTGTTATTCTATTCTCACAGCTTCTGGAAATTTCCTCACATGTACTGGGAGTTATTTCCCAGCAGAGGTGATTAATTTTTCACACACAAAACATTCTGATGATTTTGAAAGTATTTATTTTTCTGTGGTCATATGTTCTTGTGCTGATTTTCCCTTAAAATTGTGGCTGAAAATATCATTCTTCATCTTCTGTGGTGGAAAAATCTGACATATAGGGAGAAGGACATTACTCCTGTTATCTAAATCCTGGACAGTACACTGCCTTTTGAAATACTGATATATCACTGCTTGAAGACACTTTTCTGAGCAAGATTCCCACTTCAGCATGAGGAAGCAGCAAAGACATTCCCCCACCTTGAAGCACACATTTTGGGCACAGGTATCCCCACTCAGGGCAGTGGATTGAAAAGCTCCACTCCTGGATTGCCCTGGTCAGAGCACATGCAGAGCAGAGGAGCAGGCTGGTCATACCGAGATTTAAAGGGGAGGGAGCAGGAAAATACACACATAAACAGTAGCTATACACCAACTCCCCACCTTGCCCTGGGTAGAAGACTGCTGCACACAGCTAAGAGCTGTGCAAGCCCCGATGTGAGCAGTTTGGTTTTAGAAACAGATGCCTAATAAATGACAAACATCTCCATTCAGATCCCAGTAACAATTTGGACTTTCTTTGCCCACAGATAGTATGCAGAAATACATTAATGATAATAATTTAAACACCAGAGGTTATGGAAATTTTTCAGTAGAATAAAGCCTTATATAGCACAAGAGACATAGACTTTATGGACAGAAAACTTTTCCACAACGGGTAGGTGAAAAAATGGATTATTAAAAGCAATTTGTCATTTTTCATTTAAAGACACCACCATCAATAAAATCAGTTCTTTGCCTTGATGCAAGTTCTCTTAGAGGCAGACTCCTGTACAACTTCATTGTTGGACTTGGAGTTGTGTCTGAAGCACTAAAAGAAGACTGAAGACTTATCTGGAGTAAAATAAACAAATTGCAGTGTGAAGCCTGTGGGTATCCAAATGCTGTCAGTTCCTTTGAAGAATGTTACACTATATTAAAAGAGTGGTAGGGAGGTCTGCTTCTCATTTCATTGCTCTGAATTGTCCAAGTATTTAAGGGTCATTGACTAGGAATATTTTTCACCCAGGACTGAAAAAGGAAGTATCCATGGATGGTGATTACTTAGCACAGAACAAGATATCATTTTATAGTTCACAGAAAAACTCAAGCACTTCCTAAAAAACTGAAGCTGAGCATCATGAATAAACTGCTGATAAATAATTGGATCTTAATTAGAAAAAGAAAAAAAAGTCAACAGTGAAATATATGTTTTTAAAAGGAAAAGAATGATGACTGATGCTACTATTCCCCCTATTTCGACTGATTAAGTTCTTTCTCATGAAAAAACAACACTAGAAAACAACAGATCCAGAAAGAAAAAATACTAGCAACCAAGACAGAACATCACACGAGCTAAAGAGGCAAGCAGGAGCACCATGCCAGTGGTTTGAAAAGCAGGCTCTAGTCCACAGAGGCTTTGTCTGGAAAGCTGATTTACCATTTATACTATATAGGCAAGGTTCCAACAGCTAGTTTAATCACATCATTCTTTTTTTTCTAATATTTTCAGGAAGCCACACAGGTTGGAAATATAATACAGTATCTGGTAGCTTGTGAAAGGGCTGTAAACGTGAGCAGAAATAACATAAAACATTTGTTTCCCTCTTTTCTAAACTGAATTTCAGTCCAGGCATTGTTGGGGATTGGATACAATACTAAGAAATCTGTATTGTATTGACAAGGCAATAACCAGAATTGAATTCTTACACTGAACTGGAACCCAGTTTGGACCTGAGACATCAAATGTTCTATCAGCAAATTTTCAATTATGAAGCATTAAAAGGCAAATTCTTTATTGCAACTCTCCAGCCCTCTGCACCCGCTCTAGACAGGAACAAACTTGCTCACTGAAACTGGAAACAGTAATAAAAATGTATGAAGGAGGAGGAGAACAACAGTGCACCTATAAACAGCATCTGTCTTCATAAGGGAAACATAAAAAGCTGGGGAAGAAATCACAAGTTTTATGGAGGCAATGAGAAAACAAAGATAATTAAAACCAAAACTAGAACTCTTTACCACTATAATGCCCATATAATAGCTTCCCTGCAGGAAACTAAAGGAACTACATCTGAATATACATGTAGGGGGAAGAAAGTTCTCTTGGGCACCAGAAATAAGTGACAAATCTTTTTTTTGTTGGGTTGGGTTTTTTTTTGTTGTTTTTTTTTTTTTTTTTAAATTCAAATGAGCACCAAAGAGACTTGACCTCAGCTCCTGTAATGCTAAAAACATTCTGGTGCCACTGGCACCAGAAAGGACACCCAGCAGAGGCAGGATCACTGTCCCCTTCTCCCTGCCTGTGCTCCCCAATCTCCAAGTAAGATGGTATGCTTGTATATGTAGAGAGGGAAAAATTTGCCTTGCCTATCTGTTCAGCTATGACAATAGATGTAGCAATTAATTTCACTTGTATTAATACTTTCTTATAAGTGGAAACATTGCCTGGCCCTGCAGCAGTGTTCTGGTCACCCTGCACTTCTCCAGCTCTCCCATTGCCCAAGCTCCAATACTCATTACCCACCACAAAACATCCCCTCCAGCCATGTAACTTTATGTGGTGCAGACAAAAAGCTGTTTTGAGAGCTAAAATGCAAATAACTACCAACAGTTACACCTTTCTTCCTGCCCATTAGGAATATTCTCCAATCTCCAATTCTCATGTGTTTTTAGCTCCAGTTAAAAAACACTTTTCAGGAATAGTACCACACCATAGTCAAAGTTATGGCAGATAGAATCTATTCCCTGGTCTTGTAGGCAGTGATTGACAGAACTGTACTTGTTTCTCCATCTCTCCAGAAACTCTTCTAATAGGAGAGATGCAAGCAACCTCACCCAACACCCTGCCACCTCCTAGTGCAAGACAGAAAGGCAGCTGAAAGCACAGACTGCACATATAGCTACTGCTGTAGGGATAGTGAAGATCCCATTTCAAGGCTAATCTAAAAACCCTTCCCAGTGCATGGAAGTCTGCCAATGCTTTAAGGAGGTGACTGTGTGCCAAAGGCCCATTTCAGAGTACATATAACCATGCATGCCAGGGTGTAAAGATTGCTTCCTCTTCTTTTACACTCTGCTATTGTTAATAATGCAGCTAAATTTAAAATACTGTGCACCCAAGGTCTCTGTTGGGAAACAAACCCTTTGCAGGTGAAGCAGCTTAAGCCAAGAGCTTCCTTTCCTGCAAGCCCTGTCTGAACCACCAGCTGTGTCTGCCATAGCAAGCCTTGCCTTAATTCCCTCTCCAGACAATAGGGTCAGGCTGGCAACAAGACAGTTTTGTTGGAACAAGATTTTTTTTAAAAAAGCAAACACAAAAACCAGCCCATTAACAGCTCCATGTAAGCCAGTGCAGCTTTAAAACCAAGAGTTTCAGCTCTGTCTCCACATTGCCTACAACTTCATGCCAAGGCCCACCCCTGCTGCTGCTAGTCTTCACCTCTGCTTCTTCTTTGAACTCCCTGAGGGCATATTGTACAGCAGATCTGTGGAGCTGCCTTCCCTCCTACCTTCCAGCCACCAAAGCCCTTATGTCAAGTCTCTGCTGAAAATGCTCTCAGAGACTCTGTCATGCCCTTGACCTTTTCTGTTGTGCTCATTTCTGTGTCTGTTTGTATCACAGAAATGAAATGCCCCAAACATACTTTTTCTGTAGGATCTTTACCAGGCTTCATTTTTGTCCCTTTCCTTGCTCTCTCTATGATAGAACAGATGAGCAAATCCCTGGAGGTCCCACTCATCCACAGCACCTTTGCTACAGTGTTTTCTCACCTGGGGAAAGAAATACACTGCATTTATCCTCTGAGAAACAAGACTGACTATATTTCTGGTGCAGAGTTGAGAAGTATGTAATCCTATTTGTTATTTGCAATAGTAGTCTGCAAGACATCAAACAAAAATTTAAGCTTTTGGTGCTAATCAGGGCAGGCTGGCAGACATTCTATGAAGTTTTCTTCACATTTTTGACCAAATGCTTAGCAAAGAATATTAAATAACAATAACAACCACAAAAATAAACAAAACCTCAAGTCCAACAACCAAAACCAAAAAAGAATGTTTTGGATTCTTCAGACTCTTAAAGAAGCGCTTTTCATTAATTCAGCAATGCAGGTCATGTTAGGACAGATATTCAAAACAACTTAAAGTTGATGCAAAATGCAACAAAAGCTCTTTCCCTCTGCTAAGGGCACCTATAAAACAGTTATCTGAGTCATCCCAGTTTTTCTGATGCACGGAATTGAGCATTCACCATTTTCCTGGGCTGATTTTCCTTCTCTTTAAGGAATAATGCAGGGATGAGGAAGTGCCAGAGTGTTATGCAGCCCTTGTCACTGTCAGTATTATTTCATACTGTTTTCTTAGCAATTCCTGCTGAGGTTCGTAAACTGTTTGCACATAAGGATTACTAATGAAGTTTAGTCTCGTTCTTCAGCCCCCTCTCCAGCCCACAGTGCAAAATATAGCTGTACTTTGGATTTAGAAGACTGACTAATCATGAAAGATACCTATCGTTTATCTATGGAGAAGGCAGGAGTTTCTACAAGAGGATTCCTGCCTTTTTCCCCTTTGCTCAGCTCTGTATCAAGACAGAAGGACTATTCTGTGGACAGGGAGATAGACACCTAATCACAGAATTTCAGAATAGGAAAGGCTGGAAGGGAGCATTGGTGGGGTTATCGGGTCCAACCTACCTGCTCAAGTAGGTTGCTCCCCTGGAGCAAAGTGCACAGGATTGCATTCAGGTAGTTCTTCAATGTGTCCAGGGATGGACACTCCACAGCCTCCCTGGGCAACCTGTTCCAGTGCAGGGTCACCCACACAGCAAATCAGAGCCTTCAGTCCCAAGGGAACTATTAGCAGGTTTCAATATCCTACTTTTTAGGAAGACTGCCCACCATTAAGAGGTAAAGGATGATTTATCTAGTATTTATAGTATGAATCTGAGAGTAAAGATGCACCTTAAAGTCCTGCCTTAACCTAAATTTTCATATCTTGGTGCTGAGCAAATGCCCTACAGTCCAACAAAACTGATGATGATACAGATCTCTTGGAAAAACTTGACTAACAGAGCCTTTCACAGATCAGGTAGTTATCCCTTCCCGGCTGTATTTTATAGTCCCAAAATACTTGGTATTAATATTCATCCTCTATTAACAATATCAAAGCATCATAAGAAAAGTCCTGCTACATTTTCACACATTTAACAGTTTTCAGGTTTAGGATCTTTTTTCAAAAGCCTTTCTAGATAAGAAGAGACAAAGTTTTGAGATAGGAAATATTTGTCTGTGCAGCCTTTATGAAGAGCACATCTGGAACAGAGAGAGAAAGAAAAGTCTTGCAGAAAAGCAAAGCTCTAATAAATTGGTTGCATGTCAGAATCTGTCACCAGTATGATTCATTCTGTGCTCATTTCTACTGTAACAAATTATTGCTTTTCCAAGTTTGAATTTTCTCACTTGCTGTTTTGCTCCAGCACTGCACGAAATAACCCAGCACTGAGCACCCCACTGCAGGAATGCCACATGCAGTTTATCATTAGCAATATAATTTTGGCAAAGGCTGGATAAGGGTGGTAGTGCAACGCATGAATAAAGCAACATTAAACAAATAACGTGCAGCTGCAGGTGGATTCAAAACAAACAGCAGGCCATAATTACAGTAGGCTATTTTACACTCAGGCATCAGCTTGAGTCCTGCCTCAGTTTGTCAATGTTACTGCCACCAAGCAGGTACTTATTTTCCTATTTCTAAACATGGTAGTGGCACAGTCGTTCTGAGATGGAAGATCCAGATTTTCAAGTAAACAGAGCACACCTACCAGCACCTAAGGGCAGAGAAGAAGGCAGAGTATCACTGTCTCTCTGTTCTCCCTTTCCTCACAAGACCTTCTCTTCAGCATGTCTGTTATGCTCGCTCAGCTTCACTACCATCCTCTCTGCATGTCTCCTCTGTTCTAGCCTTTGCATGGTTGGGGCAAAACCTAAAAACCATTCCCTAGAAGCCCCAGCAGAATACTGTGAAGTATCAGTGAATGCTGGACTTTCCCCAAACACACAAGATTGCTTTGAGCTCCAGCGTGGGTAAGAAGAGAAACTGCGAGTACACAAGCAGACATAAAAAAATAAGGGAGGCTTCTGGTGTGAAAAGGACAGACTGGAATGTCCCTTGCCGGGCATTTCTATACCATTTCCAGAGACTGGAGGAGAAAGAAATGGCTTCACACCTTCCCTGGGGACCTGCCACAGGGTTTTTAACTTGCTGAAAGAATAAGTTAAAAACTTGATTAAAAATTGCATATCAAAAGCATTCTCCACCTCAAAGTACATACCCTCCGTCTCCTGTAAAATGATTGTTGAGGTAGTCCAAGGTGAGTTTGACAGGGAAGAGGCTTCCTGAAAGTCGGAGGTGATGCAACAAATACGATTTTACTTATACGAAATGAGATTTATCTGGTACAAAGTTAAATGATTGGTTTTAGAACAGCTTAAACAGAACATACCTCTTTTCTTCCATTCTAGTAGATGTTTCTCTCTGTGTTACATACTACAAGTGACAAAAGGATGATGACTTCTAATCAATAGTAATTTAAAAATCAAGAGCAGTCTCTGTGGTGTGACTGCCCAAAAGCACCAGGCAGGCTGCCAAGACAAAAACCTACTCCCAAATAAAAAGAAAAACCAAGAAAATCTTCCTAATAGTGTCCATCATACTGACTTTTGTCCTGACATCTCTAAAGCTAGACACCTCTGAGGTCAGATTTTTAAAAGTGTTTAGACAAAGCTGCTATTTAGATAGGGGTGAACATTTTAGGTGTTAGCACAGTAACCCTGACTTCCTGGAAAAATGGTCACACAAAAGTAACCCTGATATTTGTATTTCTGTATGTCCACCAGCACATGACCTAAAGGCTTGACCTGAAAATTCCCCAGGCTTCATCAGCCTGTTCAGCTGCACAAGACACTTCAGGCTGCGTCTGCACATGTGCCAAAGGAAAGAGAAAATGGTAGAGCTATTATCTGGTGACTCAACTGTTCAAAGGTCTCAGTTCTAAACAGACTGAATGCTCCTCAGCTCCTTGTCTGACAGCCTGAATGGCAAATTGTGTTTCCAAAAAGAAAAAAACAGGCACGTTAATGCTACAAATCAGATGAGAGGGTTTCGGTGGTTCTTTTAGGTCCTTTTTAATAAGAATCCATTTGAAAACAGAACATAAATGATGACATATGAATAACATTCTTGGTAGGGTTTTTAAAGTATATTTAGACATGGCCCCAAAAGGTGATGATGGTTTTCAAGGTACCCCACAGCAAGGTTAGAATCAACATCGGGGGGGTCATTCATCTAAAATAATAGTAGTGATAAATCCACAAATCACCAGAACTTGCTGGGGGAGGGAGGTAAAGAGAGGAAGATCTTGTGGTGGCATCCTAACAAAGTGAGGAGCATGCTGAGTGCTTATCTCAATACCTGATGTTTAGCTGCCAACAGTACTCTTCAGTTTTCCCACCCTTTCATCAGCAAATGCAAGGACATTGCATTGGAGGGTCAGAATGCAATCCCCAGCAGGTCAGTCTACAAGCCAGGGTTATTTCTCAATTAATTCTGAAAAACAATCTCCCTCGCCCTCAAGTGTATGTGATTGGTAGCAAATAGGGGGCTGCTGCCATTTAAAATAAAAGTATTTCACAGCCTTTCTCTGCAATGTTGTTGTTTATTTGCATGGCACTGGGAATATGCCAGATGTTCTAAAAAGCCACAGTAACTCATCTCCCTTTCAGCTTTGTAAATAGCAGGTAATGCATTTACATTCTTTGTCAGGTTTGTTTCTCCAACCTGGTAGTTTAGAGCCCCTTGGCCCAATCATGTCTAGGTCCTGAGGATGCTCTCCTAACACCAGCAACAAATAATAACTGAAGCCCCTAGGATTTCTGAAACTACTGAGAAGTGAAACAGGCTGCCAACCTGTCCAGAATATTTACAATCTCATAAAACCCACAAAAATGACACCAGCAAGCTGGCTGATAAACTGTACATGACAGTCACAAACACTGATCTTCCTACAACCAGCATCATTAAAAATGGCACTGGAAATACATCACTGTGTGAAACTGGGTGAAAGCCAACAGGAAAGTGATAGGTCCTTCTGTGCTTCAGCAAGCTTTTCTCAAGTGATAGGTGAAGCCTTGCATACCTACAAAAATTGTAGCAAGTTACTTTTAAAGGTAACTCTGATAAGCATCAGCAAAGAAAGAGGCAGAAATCTGAAGCGCAAAAGCAGAAATGTGAAACAGGAGGAGGAAATGACTTATTTTAAGATTTTTGAGTACCAAAGTACCGTGCAAAGTGGGATTCAAAAGCAACAGCAACATCCCTTCTGAAAAAGGAAATTATATTGACAAGCATGAAAATAAACTACTTGGATTTCAATGAGCAGATTAATTAAATCTAGCCTCTGAGGTCTGGCTGACTTTTAATTGTCCTATAGCTGAAAATGGATTTTGCTCCTCTGGACATGTTCACACCTGCTTCTCACCTGGACCATTTATTCCAAGGATTCCTCTTGGCTCTGCAAACCCAATCTCACTATATTGTAACTGTCGCTGTGATAGATTGCATGAAATGAAGACTCCAACATTTCTTGAGATCAGAAGGCTTACTTTATTGAACAAGCAGTTCCCTTTATAGAGACTTGCGCTAGCAATTATGTGATTGGCTAAAACGGCTCGATGCCTCTCTATCACCATTGGTTTCAGGCAGAGAGCAATGTTTTGAGAATAGACAGAAAAGGAAAAGTAAACAAAAGGGATCAACAGCTGTTGTTTGGAAAATAGGAGATGCTTACAAAAAGTCTTTATCAGTCCATTGCTTGGGAACATGAAATTCTTCACAGAGCTGTCCTTGGAAAGGAATGCAGCTCTCTCCTGGGAAAACCTAAAGACTGTACTGAGATTTCTCTAAGTCGCACTGAAATCCAGCTCCACATCGTAACATGTAACTAAAATCACTGACACAGAAAAATGCCTATGGGGAAGCCGTTGCAGCGTTGGTCTCCATCCTCTATCTCTGTGGCTCTATTTCCCTTCAGATGGCCAAGACTCCTACTTACTGTCTAGTAATGTGCCTAGAAAAATAAATATGCTCATAACCACCTGGTTTTGAAATAATATAAATGGGAAAGACAACAAAAAATAGAGCAGATTTCCTTTTTAAAAATCAGCAAATATCCATTGTACTAACCCTGCACTTTCTGTACATTATGTCTCCAAAGAGATTCCACTGGGAATCAGGGATGTGCAAGGCTGTGACCTGATAGTCAACACATCTTGGGCTTTGTAACTGAACACTATAAGATCAGCAGAAAGACAAGGATAAAAGTTAGCTGAGCAAATAGACTATTCTTCAGCGAGAGCGTTCTGGAAATAGTGTGTGAGTGAAATTCTTCCTGAACCCTGAAGGAAAAGAAAAGTCTAGGAAGGATGCATTCCAGCTCCTGATGCTCGGGCACACAATACCAGACCCCAGACTGGACTCTCGCTGGCCCAATCAACAAGTTCAGAGCTGATGAAAGCAAGTCATAGCTCCTCTCTAGCCCAGGTGACACCAGGGTACAAACCCCAGCCTTGGGGTCAGCACGTGGCTGTGGCATGATCCCAAGTCAGGGAAGATGGAAAACCAGTTATCTTCAGGTACCTTGGCTGCAAACTGATGTTGTGCAAATCAATGATATCCATGTGAATATTCATGTTTCAGTTTATTTAATGAAAAAAATAGAGAATTCTATGTGAAATGTTTGCATTTCACATCTAACTGAGCCCATTCCTTGATTTCAAGTTAAATTAAGAAGTTGGAAAAAAAGACCTGCTGTTGCTCTTTTCCACCACAGGATGATAAGTGAGATAATAAAAAAAACTCATTTTGGTAATGTTTCCTTTTAAAAAACATCAGCCGTCTATAAATAGTATAGCTTGGTCATTTTAACCAAAATACCTGCATGACAACAGGGAAACCTGCAAACTCATTCTTTTACACTTTCCAGTTCAGTTATCTTGATCTTGTCCTGTGTTTCTTAAAGACAGAAGAGCCAGTTAGCCATAAAAGACATAAAAAGTGTGACAGGAGAAGACAGAGGAAAAGAAACATCAAACTATGGCAACGAGCTACAAATTAATTTCCTGTTCCTTATCTTCTTCTGCTGTATTATGTCCACATTATTAAATGAAGTCAGGGTAGCTTCAGAATTAGAAGGAATAACACCTCTCAGATCTGCAAGCACTTCGCAAGAGCAGCTATTTCTGGTTTACTGTTGCGGTCATAAGTTCAGCTGAGGTGAGTGCCCTACCACAACATCATAAGCAAATAGCAGTATTTGAATTTAAGCCTGCCTCCGTACTGTATTACATCAAAGGACATCCTTGTTTCAGTGTTGTGGGATCTGTAACTGCCCATTGATTTAGCTTTCTGATTGTAACCCTTCATGCCCGTCACAGACACAAAAAGCTGAAGGCACAGCCCTGTATTGGCTGCACTGCTTCTGCAGATACTAAAGAAACAAAGCAATACTTCTCACTCACCTCTAGAAAGCATCTGGTTTTTTTCAACATTGCAGTCACACAGCTGTCTTCCTTTCCTTCCCTTTTCAGTTTCTAAGATAAAGTAAATCCCACTTAAAAGCCAGCCTCTTCTCTGGACTTTACATCCCTGTCAGCCAGGTGGAGGTGGAGCTGGTTCAGGCACTAAGCAGGAGATGGAGCTGGTAACACACAGATACATAATTTTAAACAATGCGAAATTCTTTGATGTTAAGTAGACTAAAACTTTTTCATTACAGTACCTATGCTTTGTCTAATGAGAAGTCTGGCAGGAACTTAGGCAACAATTTACAAAGGGCTGAAGTAGCCCACAGGGACTGAGAGCTGAACTCTGCTCCGACACCACTCACACCATTTTCCTGAAGATTTCAAAAGGGGTCTTCAGAGGCAACACACTTGACTCTGTTCTCCTGACCTCCAGTTTAACACTATTATCCTTCTACTTCACTTAAGTTTCAATAATACTTAAGGTCCTGTCGAACAAGAGAATGAACAGTCACGGCAGAGGCAATGACCTTTCCCTCCAGCAACCTCATGACGTGTAAGATGAAAAAAAGTGATTAAAGAGAGAAAAAAGATGGCCAATTTATCAACATACTAAATGCAGTTTCTCCCCAAAAGCTCTCCTCTCTTCACCAGTTCTTGCCTTTTGGATCCTGAGGGAGTGAGCATTTGTGCTCTCATTTCTAAACTGACTTGCATTAGTCAGCTAACATTCTCCCAGAGCTGCCTTACCATCAAGCTGCTCCAGAGCAGAGCTGCTCTGCTAACACTCATCTATTCAGCTGTATAGTCAAGCTCCGGATAATTCCCTTTAAACAGCACAGCTTATCTCCTTATGAGAGCTAGACTACCTTAACATGATCGTTTGCATGATGATCTACCCTTGATAGGAAGAGCTTGTTGGCAGTCACACAGGAGCCAATGCCCCACTGGCATTTGGGTTCAGAAAAGCCATGCTGGTTTTAGGAGCAGGAGGTTTGCCAAAAAATCCAGTGTGTCACTAGGAAATGCCAGGGCTTCAGGGTAGGATGCTTTTATTATCATGCTCAGGTAAGTGGAACTGGCACTGTGACAAGTGCTTCAGAAGGAGCACTAAGCAAACGTGGGGGAGAAAAAAATGTCAATCTTGACTGATGGAGCTGTACCATGAAGAACACCTAGTCCAGAGGTATAGTAGCAAGAGTGCATCTTTATTACACAGTGTATTTCAGTGTAAGGAACAAAAAATGTCAGTAATGCTGCACTGTAGGTAAGATAAGCCACTTATTTAGTTATGTGGTTATACCTGCAAAACTCTGCTACTGCAGATTTGGGCTGTTAGTTGTGAGGCTTGAATTTGGCAGCTCTCAAGTATTTTACCCAGTATTTATCTTAAATGCCTTAAAAATGGATTCCTTGAATTTGAGATAATCCCCCATCCTTGAAGACAATTATTAAAATAGTATCACTTACAGTATCTAATGATAGTGCCTACACATACTGAACAGCAATTAACAGCAAAAAAAGACTCATCTGTCTGTGAAAAGTAGAGTACAGGAGAACTGTTGCTTTTGTGCACAGCAACTGCCTTTGCACAGACTGACAGACTAGAATTACCATAATATTTGCATTATTTTAGCTTTCATAAAACTGAGAATGAAAATTGAAGGCTTTCAAAAGTCCACTTATTTCATACCTCAGAACACCTAGTTATTCAAATAAAATATATCACTCTTTTGCTGCAAATCTGGGCCAGAGAGGAACTCAAATTGGAAATGAGGGAACTGAAGAAATAGAAGGAATTTTGTTTCAAGGGTTTTGTCAGAGATGCCACCATCTTCCTCTGCCAAGAAGAGTTGACACTTACTTAGTGGACTGAGATCACAGATTTCATTTCTTTTTGGCCTTATTATGTATTGCTTGTAAATCACTATTCTTTACAGTCTCACCATTAACACATTTTCCCATTTTACTCAACAGCACTCACGTCTTCTTGCTAAGGCTACTCCTTTTGAGTTTTTTCTGGTTTTGGGAAGTAGGCAATGCAGCCATTTCAGCAGGATGCTATCTCAACAACTGCTAACGTTAGACGACTATCTTTGTTGTTTTTGCAAGGATTCATGGAATTTTACAACTGAAATTCACATGAAAAGAATGCCTGGCCAAACAAGAGAGGATACAATCCTAACGGCATCATGCAGTTTCCTCTTCTCTTCAAGAGACTGATAAAATCAGATTTCATACTTTGTTTTTTATTTCTTAATCTAGTACACTCCTCGGTTGACTGCTTTAGTTTTCCTAGTACAGACGATTTCAGAAAAACAGAGAAGGAAATTCAGCATAAAAAGCTAGGTCTCCTCAAACAGCATAGGAATTCTGGCTCATGGAGAGTGAAGCATCTCTGTTCTGAATTTACCTGGCTCCTTGAGGTGCCAGTCCCTGGAAGTGTTGTAAAGCTGTGGATATTTTCTATCATTAGCCTTTGACACCAGAAGCAGTGCCCAGGAGAGGGAGGCAGGATGAATGCCAGCCAATTCTCAGCAAGGATCTCACACCTGGTTTTTTTCTCCAGCCTCCTCAGCTGTCCTTGAACAGCCCCTCTGCCCCTCCACCTCAGTGCTTTCAGGCACTGCCTCTGCTTTGCCATGCCTTTGGCTACAGTAGAGATGGAGCACAGCACAGAGGAGACAAACTGTCCTCTTTTCAGAGGGAGGATCAAAGACCAAAAACCTCAGCTCTCCAGGCATGCTTACAGCCTCATCACAATGTACTAGACACAATGGCTGGAGTAAAATTTTGCCAATAAAATGGACACTCAGCAATGAGTACAAGGTAAGATCTGACCCTCTGAAAATTGAGCAGATTAATGGAGATAAACCAATGGGACAGTGGTGAACAGAAAGAAAAAGAAAAGTTGAGGCATCACAGCAGTTGCCTTTTCATAAAACATTATTCTAGTTAAACATCAGATTTAATCAGAAGTACATGGGTGCTTTGGCTTCCTGTGAAAAGCTCTCCCATGCTGCAGGTGAAAAACGCACACTTATAATCTCAAACATTCACCTTTTCTGCAGAAATGTACCCTACAGGTGTATCAGTTGCTGGTAGACTCTGACCTCTGCAGAAATGTGAATATTAGTGGAAAATTAAGGAACCTCACTTGAATGCATCCAGGGGAGGAAGCATTTGTGAAAGCATTTATTCCAACATTGGAGAAATCTCATCTGACCTAGTTTCCTATTCTGTTTGTTGCCTCCTGACTGTCTCATCTGAGGTTCCACCTGCTGTTTCTCCATCTGCCAGTCTTTTTTATATCAGAGGAATCTTCTGAGTTACACATTAAATGTCAGGCGGGCTGGAGAAAAGTTGTTTATGTCTGCATTTAAACAGATGATATTTCCATTAAAAGTGCTTCATGGAGACACTAAAGGCTAAGATGTCATCTGCTTTTGGTTATTGCAATCCACAGGCAGGCCTGCTTGTGTGAAAACTCATGCTATTCTTTCAGACCTTCGTACATCCAAGCAGAATGACCATACCCCATGAAGTTCATTGTTTGTATCTTTTCTAGTAATATTGAAAACCTCAAGCTAGGGGCCAAAAAGTTACCAGGTAATTTAGTTAAAGTCACTGGAAACCAAAACCACTAAGAGAGAACCATCTGTTTCCTCCCACTAACCTCCTAAGCTATTTCAGAGCAGAACATAAAGAGTTAGTTTGGATTAATGTATGAATAAACATCAGTTACCTTAAAGAGTAAAACTCTAAGGCTGCAATACTTAAGGGCAACCACCCCATTCAAACCCAGCATTTGAGGTATATTTTGCCAGCATATAAAACCACAGCTATGCTGAAAATGCCTGGTAAGGACTAAGTTGTGGGATTATTAAGATATCTATTTGTTTTCTGCTACTTTTGCTATTCAGAGATATTTTGCAAAAAACTTTCTTTACTTTCAGCAAGTTAGGGATCAGAGAGCATCACCTCCATCACGTATCATCTGCCTGACAAAAAAAAAGTACTGTATAGCCAATGCCTCAGGAAACTCTAGAATCAAGGGTTTCAGCAGTTATTTTCTCCCAAAAAAAGCATACAGAAAAGAACTGGAAACTCACCATGTCAGTGCAGACTGCCACACATAATTTGTATAAGCAGATCAAATGTATACTGGAGCTATAGCTGTCCTAACACACCCCTTGTGAAGCCAGCAGAAATATTTTCACAGATTTCAGTGAACTTTGGATCAAATCTTAAGAGCAATTAAGTAGTCCTATTTTGTATATTAAGATTTTATGAGTATGTGTAGGCAGACATTCTGTACCTGTCTTTCATCATGCTCCTGGAATTACTTCAGCCTTTAAACGGACAGCTGTGGATCTTCCAGTCCCTCAGTTCCTGGAGGCAGTGGTCTTGACTTGGAGTTTGCTGCAGCTGTTTGACCCACTGTCCATATCTGATCCTTCCACATGAGAACCCCTGGGCCTAGACTGTCCATGCTATGAAAACCAGGATGAATAAAATCTGTGCTTCCTGTAGAGATACAGGCATTTTACTTTTCTTTGAGTTTATGACATTGCAATTTACCTTAATTTGTCTACAATTGTCTTGAGGGGATGAAGGAAAGTCTTGGTGGGGAGAGGAAACACTTGAAATTCATTATATAAAAGTAATGTAACACAAGTATTAACACTATGATTTACAGTAATAAAAACATTATTACAATGTGTTTAGTTAGGAACCATTACAAGACCAATTAAAGTTGTCAAAATAGAACAAAAAAGCAACATATGTTTTTCCCCTGGAGGAGTAGAATATGGTAAGGCTCATTATTAACTGTTAATTAGACAATAGAAGATTGCTTTTGCTTTGAGTTAAAATCCAAGCTCTTAGAAAAAAAGAGCTCCAAGTTATATTCCTCTCTGGCAGGCACTGTTTAAAAAAATTTTAGCACACCAGCAGAAGCATTTTTTAATACACAGAGCAGACACTTTTAAAAATCTGAATTCAAAAGTATCTATTTAGTTCAGCTTTAGCACTCAACACAATTCTGACATTTGCAACCTGCATACCAATATCCATCTCACTGCAAACAATAAGACACGATGACATTTGGTTTACCTGGAAAGGATGGTCAGGCAGCCCCTAAAGGAATCTAATTGAAATGCAGTTTGTTACCAGAGCAGTGCATCACATTGTGCTGCCATAGCAACCAGGGTCCCATGGACTTTTGGGGCCATCTAAGGGCATGTTTGCAAGAGGCACACAAGAACCAAACTGATCACCTTTGGTACATTTTAAATGACCTAAAAACTCTGAATGATTTGCTGATATTAGCAATGAAAGAAATTAACTCTTACATGTTCAGACAACAGACCAGTCTCAGGAACAAACTTTTAATTGTTCTTTACAATATAATACTCCCCACAGTTTAATTAAGAAGTGCATGACTTACTTGCAGCATGTAACCAACCAGTTTAAATTGATTCCCTGGTAAAGAAACAATAGAGAAATCACGACTTGGGCTGTGAAAGTGAAGATGAACAACAGAAATACATATTCTTTCCAGTGCTATTTTCTGAAGTACCAGGCACAAGACTCAGTTCAGTTGTTGCTTTTGGTGGATGATTCCCTGCTACCATACTGGGGGAAAAAAAAAATCAAACTATAGCACTGAGCTTTTCTTTCCAAATTGTTCTCCTAGAACAGAAAAATCCTTAAACAACATTAAGGTACATATAAAAGCAGTATCTTACATTGTATCCCATCCTGACAGAATTTTCCAGGAATGCAATAGATTTGTAAGTGAGGCATTCATTTTTCACAGTAAACATGTCCAGGTCAAGAAAATATTTTGATACATCGCCTATGAAAGAGACTTCAAACTCTTGGTGGGTTGCTACAGATTACCATGAAAGATTTCTGCAAAAAACCACAGTACTTTACATTCCATTAAGCAATTAAACTATTGATGAAAATACCTGAAAGTTGTCTGAAATTATCAAGGGGATTTTTCATTGCTTTGAAGAAAAAAGATAGCTTGATAGTAATTCTTCTGAAATAAATCAAAGTCCTTAGAAATACTGGATTGGGACTGGGGGATGACATAGTAAATTGAAGTACTGGTATTCTAAACATCATGAAACCAGCATGCTCACGTGACTGGCTCACAGTACTACATCATCAGCTCCCACTGTCCACAGATGGAATGGGCACACAGTTGCAAAGATCTATTTCATGTTGGGCATGATTGTACCAGAAATGTTGCAGAAAGCCAGAAAGGAGCTCAGTTCACAAACAAATTGGAGAGTTCGTCCTCCATGGGTCTGTGTCTCTTCATGAGCATACCAGTAGCATGCATTATGTAGTTGTCCTTAAGTTTCCCCACTTTCAAAACCAGACAATGATATTTACCTGTTACCCAGAACACTGAAAAGAGTAGCTGCAAGTCAAGCTCAAAATCCTACTCAAGACTAGAGAACCTTAAACAGAAAACCACTTCAGGTTAGAGGTAACACTTGATCCAAGATAAATAATAAAACATGACAGAAGTAAAACCATCTCACATTTAAATCTTTGTACTATATGGAAAAATACCCAGGTAGCACATGTCTAAGAACACACAGTAGACTGTACTTCTGCAAAATGGGACTTCACACAAGACAAATTCATTGCAACTAAGCCACCACTGTATAACCCAGCACTTTAACAACCTTGGAACAGTAATTCTTCAAAGGGCCTCATGATTTCCTGATAATCTGCTGCAGCCCATTACTAATGGCTTCGTTCACTTTCATTCACTTTGCCCTTAAAACAGCAAGTTTATTAGCCCTACAAACCCATCTGTCAGCAAAGCTGCAATCCAGCTGCAGCAGCAGCCCTGATTTTCTCATTCTTCATCATGTTTTTGTACAGACTGGGCTTACATTTTCTGATTTTGCTCCTCCAGTTCCTTCAAAAGACA
This sequence comes from Irena cyanogastra, assembly GCA_013397155.1. Taxonomy (NCBI): domain Eukaryota; kingdom Metazoa; phylum Chordata; class Aves; order Passeriformes; family Irenidae; genus Irena; species Irena cyanogastra. Next base: position 38,279 of record VWZV01003886.1, read on the forward strand.
TAACACAGCTTGAATGCTTCAACAGGGGCTTTTGGAAGGGAAAGGTGGTGTTAGAAATCATCACTATCTTAGAAATTCATTTTTAATGGGTTACGTTTTATTTGCTTCAGTTGAACGCCATTATTTACAGACACAAGTTAATAAAACACATCACAAAACAATAAAATTTAAACAGCTAATATTTATAGGTGCATAGTTCATGCTAAATTACTTTTTGCTATGTATAATACATACACATATATATAAAGCTCTCACAATGAGTCATCTCTGCACAGAAAGAATAGTCATAGGAAACAAATAAAAACTGTATCATAAACAATATCAAATTACTGACAGCCTATCAACAAAACATGTACAGAATTAGAAATAAGCAGTAGACACTTAGGTGTTTTTAATTAATATTTTCTTTTTTAACTTTTAAACTTGAAGCCACAATATCCACAGCACAACAATGACCCCCCCAACCGGCTTTCATTTCAGCAGGAGGGAAATGCTGAAACAAGGTGGATGCAGTCACAGATACTCCAATCATTGCTGATGGAAGACTTCAAAATACACGGTAAAAACTGTAAAAAAATTTAACAACTGGGCACACCGGAACTCAGCACTTGTACAGGATGGGACGTCTTTAGTAGATTTCAGGTGATAGAAAGGAAGGAAAGGACTCTCATGCTTCAGGTTCATAGTCTTGATACTCTTCCTATTGAGGGAGACCAGAAATCAACACTACTGGTATTTTAGATAGAGACATCCTATTTTCTCTACCTATTCTACTCCTGGTGAATTCAATGCCCAAATATTATGGATTCAAATGTGACCAGGATATGAAATGTATTTGGATTTTGCCACATTTTCCAGATTCTGCACCTTACAAGTCATGGCACTTAGAGGAGAATTAGAGGTTTACAGTGATTAACACATCATTTAGCTGATGCTGCCAGGAACTCCTGAGGCCACCCATGACAATTCACTTGGAGAGGAAGGAATACTGCTTCCGGGCTGAACAGCACACCACGTGCTGCAGATCCTTATATGAATCAGTAAATCATTTAAAGGAGTGTTTAACTATGGCCGCATGAGCAGCATCCATAACTTCAGTGATATTCACGACGGGAAAGCTCAAGCTTTTAAGTCTTTTATTGCATCATGACCTAAATTTTTTTATACTTCTTATTTTCAGTCTTATTATCTGTGCTGTCATAAAACTGCTAGTCCAACTAACAGTGCATCATGCCAGATATTGTAGATAGCTCATTCATAAAAAACAACAAAAAAATTTACTCCCATAATTGCATTAACTTAAGATCATGCTTCACAAAGTGAAGTGAGTGGCCAAGCTATTCAAATCATCTATCAAGATGCAGTTTGTCCTGCATTTCCAATTAAACATAGAAAAAAGGATTCCTCAAAACCCAGGCACAAGTGTTTTGAAATACTCAAAATATTTTCCCATTTAACTTCCTTACTATCAAAAAAGCAAGTAATTTTCTGATTCCCAGCACTATACCTCTTGCAGACATTAGCCAAAGAGACCATGTTTCTGCTGTGCCCTTGCAGCTCCCAGCACCAGCCTGGGCCAGGCTCATGTAACTTGAGCATGCAGCCTCCTCCTGCACCCTTCTCTTATGTGCGTTCACAGCAAACACCACAACAGATTTACCTCTGGAGGCATTTCATAAGCCTCATTCTCAGGATCCACAGGAACAGCTGTATTATTCACCATTCCCTCCTGCAGGAAACCTTCTTCATTCTACATTTAAAATAGGGGAAGAAAAATGACAGTGACTGCTTGCTTCATCATTCCCACCAAAGAGTGAGTTTCCCCCCCATCAGTGGTTGACTTCTTGGCCTGTCTGTTGGTTGTGGAATGTTGCCAGGGGTTGTGGAGAGCGAGGGGACATTAGTTGCAGAGAGATTTTCTCCATGTTTCATAGAGGTATCCATGGGAATGACAACTACCATCTTTCTGAATAGCTTAGACATAACTTTTCCCTTGCCGTGGACAGGCCAAGAAGTCAATGTGAACAAAAGAACAGTACCACCACCAATGTGCTGAATGTCTTTGGAAAACATTTTAATCCCACAGGAATGCTTTGGTTGAGTCATGAAGCAAACCAAAATAAGGAGTTTTTGTGCCTTAAGAAACCAATCTGGGAAACAAAGTCCAGCACATATGGCTTAAGTATCACATTAAGCTATCACATTAATTCATTTTTAACTGCTTTGGAGAACACAGTGACAGGTGTGCAGAAGTGCCTTTAAAAACAAGCCAATATCAAGACACACAAATGAAACAGTAATTCAATGATTTATTTTTTTCATTTTATAGACACATCCATCCTCTCATAAATCATTATTAATTTTAAAGTTTAAGTCTTTTCACAATACAATGCAAAAATAGGGAAACATGCTGATTTTTTTCTTCTGTTTTAGAACCTAACTGTATTATTGAAAAATGCTTTTTTCCTTTAATGGGTCATACCTTTACATGCTTTCTTATGTCAACCAGCATGTTACTCTATGCACTGCTGGTATATGATACATGGTATAATACCTTTAATTCAGCTTCTTGCACTTTTTCTTTATTATATGAGCACTTCTATTATATACAGCAATTTTAGTAAGAGACTCTTGGAATTAACAAGACGGCAATGGTGTGAGGAATAATGTCCTGAATAAGATTACTAAAAGAAGATTATTATTCCCCTAGAACTACAGTTCTAGGGGATACTCTGTACCATATGAAACAAACAGAAAGGAAAAAACCCACAACATTTCAATTGGGCCAGTCCTCTTTGTAGTTGTTATTCCATAAGTTCCACAGAGAAGAAACATCAGCTCTGCCAGAGCAGAGGCTGCTGGCGTTCATCCCAAACTGTAAGAAAACTGACATGAAAATAGGCAGAGTGTCTCGATGGATCTATTGTGACCATGCTGATTTATAACAGGTTTCAATTTAGAAGAAATACACTAAAAACCAATTACAGACACTCAGTAAGGAGTTAATTTTTAAAACCACACCTGTAGGCTGGTAGCGTAGACAGAAATACAAAATTAATTAAATCATAAACCAGACTAATGAGATAATTCTTCAAAATCTACAAATTATGAGATAGCAGTGCTAAATTAAATTTAGGATACAGACAAAATGAGGCTAAGAGAAGCTAAATCTGAAATTCACCTCTGTAAGCTTAACACAAAATAGAATATAAAATGCAGAAGAGGTGGCACTAAACCCTCTTTACCTTCACACAGTATTTATTGTGCTCCTCCATTTGCCACATCTTGGCTCCCTCTATGGTTTAACCAGGTGACCTTAGTCATAACGCTCTCTTCCTCACTTTCTGCATCACCCCAAGCACAAACAGTGACTTCATCTGCCAGATACCAGCCCTGTTCTCCTTTGGATCGACCACCTTTCTGATACATATATAGACACACATATTTTTCATCCTCATCAAAGCTTACGATGTGCAGAATTTATATCCATAATATAGAATCTTCTGTTCAGCTCTTATTTCCGGCTTTAAAAGGCACAGTATGAAGGGATATCTGGTTCTATTTCTTCTCAGTGGGGCCAGATATGCTTTTTCCTTTGGAGGTAAGCAGCAGAGTCTGTGTGGAGTCTAACTGTTCTGCCAGGTTCCCTCCAGGCATGTGCCTGCTCTGAGTCAACACCCTGAGCTGCTCTGTGGCATAGACAACGTGGACAAATTCCAAAAAGCCAAAGGATGCCTATGAATTAGGTTGCAAGTACCTTTATTTAGGTATCTAATAGGGACCTGTGTCTTCCAGAACTGCCAAAAATTTGGGGTGTTCAACATGAAAGGTATATTTTCAGGCTTTAAATTATGAGAAAAACTAGGCCACATTACATTTCTGCCTTATCTTATTAAAACACTTGAGATCCTCAGATTACTTGATTTCAGTATTTACTTACCTTAGCTTCTAAACAAAATTTTAATAACATTTGTTCCTGTTTGCTTTTATGAAAAAAGCATCAATCCCTACTAGCTTTGACTGAAATAGCCAAATAGAGTGTGCAATGCAAATTTTACAGCTGTTACTGTGCCCTTGGTCTAACAGACCAGCTCTAAAGACCTAAAGCTCTTGTTGCATGCTCTCCTGCTCAATCAAGAAATATAATTTAATTTCTGCGTCCCCTAATCATTAAGGAACAGCTCCAGCTAACAATCAGTTCATCAAGTAAAACTGTGCCCAAAATCAGGCTTGAGGGTGCACAAGAAAGCATGCATGCAGCTTAATGTTATCTGTAGCAGGAAAACAGATGGCAAGTGAAACTGCCAGGACCACTATTAATGACAAGGAAAAACATTTCCCAGCTGAATTTCAAATAAGAGCTTCAAAGTTTGTATGCTGTTTTTTTTGTTAGGAACCTCTGCAATGAATCTGGACTGTCTATCAGGATTACTGAGCCACAAGGCCTAAAAGACTGAATTTATCATCTTTCCAAGTTCCTTCAGCAAGTTCAGGACATAGATTTCTCTACAGCTTCAAATAAAACAATCAGCTGCCGTAGAAAAATACAACATCAACCACATCACCACTATTTTTTCAAAGGAAGTAAATCGTAAGCCAGGACAAACCTCCAAGGGAACTCCTTGACTGGAAAAGGTTTATTGCCTTTGCCCAGCTGCAAACAGCAACACAAACACCACCTCTCATGTTGATGTCACTGCAGTTCAGGTGAGGATGACATTGCTCAAGGTCATCTGTTACATAAAAATGCATAGCAAAGGTGACCACTGCATTTTAAATGATGACATGCTCTGCCTTTGATGAACAGTCCCCTTAAAGTAAGGGTACCACAAAAGTAAACCACAACTCCCAGTAGGACACGGCCATCTAAGGTACACCTTAAATCATAATTTACCTCCTTTAAAATAAAGAAATGCAGTTTTACATTGTCACGATCAGTAATTCCATATCCTAATTCAGTTATGGAAGAGGAAAACTACCCAAAAGACCAATTCTTGTCTTAGTATGAAAGATACATTTTTCTCTAGAAGCTGCAACCTCTCTCAACCACACTGAAGGGCATTTCCAGAGGGAAAGATTTTTTTATATTAGATCATCTGAGAAGCTCAACTAAAGCTTCTCAGAGATGAAGTCAGTTTTTAACTGAGGAGCATGAACTCTTGCTGAGAAAACACTTTTAAAAGGGAAAATTACAACTCACCCAATAAACAAGGCGTTAGAAGAATGGTGAGGTGAGGACTTCTGCTTGTCCCTTAAGGATTCCCTTAAGGAAAAATGAATATCCACCTATATGTTGGTTTGAAGCACGTCCACTCTGGGTAAGTCTTGTATTTTGACTCCAGAGAGTCTCGGGCCCTCAGACCCCACATTACAGGGAAAAAGCTCGTGCACTATCCCAAGCACAGCAGACCATACTGCCATTCTCAGGCATTAACAGGAGTGTCACTGTGCTATGAGCACTTCTACCTACCTTGGTAAAGGCATGTGCTTATCAGACCTGCACAAAGCCCATGTGCTGCCAAGGCGACCTGGCAAGTCCACTCACATTTTTCCCAGGAATATGTGGCTACTTTACACAGCGTATACTCTCTCTCCCGTGAAGTTCTCTCCTTTTGTCGACCAACTTGTGTCCTTTTATAAACAAAGAGGAGATAGTGTCCCATCATTGTGAAGTGACACTTTTGCATGACCTTGGGCACCAGTTTTGACTCAAAGAACCCTCATGAATATAAGTGGGATACAAGAGCATGAAGCAGAACTGCTGAGATGGCTCCAGAACATTGATTCCTCCTCTTTTACTGTGGGAATGAATCCTGCTAAGCTCTATGCACAACAGTGTGAAATGACCCACTTTTGCAATAAAATAGTAATCAAACTAATTAAAAACTCCTCCTGAAGACCTGGGCCTGTTAAAATACAGAATATTTGACAGAACTTCAGAACTCATCCTTTTATGATGTAAATGTCACCAAATAGGTTTTTCTTATTTCAGTGTCTTTGGTGAAAATTGCATCCCATTCTTTCCCACCTCGTAACATTATTGGTGGAAGGGAAGGGACTGTTTAAGATCCCCTACCCACAAAAAACAGACCAAGTGGTCAACTCCTGGTATGGCTCCTATGTCAGCATCACATAGTGAAAGGGTCACCTTCAGGAGTGTGCATTCTGTCCTCTTGGTGATGTGTTGGTGTTGTAATGCCAAGTTACTGCCATCAGAAAGAAGGTAATTTATCCCAAGTCAGAGACAAGAGCAGCTTCAAAAGGAAACTTTATAATTGTAATTTAGTGGCTGATCTAAACACTATACTTTGCTATATCCCTGGGTTAGTAATATATTTTTTCTCCATTATGAACACTGATGGAATCTTATAGTCATGCATAATTCTCATGATTACTGGAGACTAATTCCTGCTGGAATGATTCCACATCCTGAAATAAATAAACCAGGCTACCGAGCAGTCTGCTCTTAGAACATTTATACTGGCAAGAGGCAATCACCCTGGAAGCCAGGAACCAAAGCAGCCAGAGGAGACCTCCAGAAATTGCCCACCTTGAGCAGGTTGCTCAGGGCCACTCCTGATCAGGTTTTAACCATTCCCACAGACAGAGACTCCACAACCTCATCGGACAACATTATCCAGTGTTAACTAAATACACAGTGAAAAACCTTTTTTCTACGTTTAAGTGGAATTTCCTGCTTTTCATTTAGTGCCCACTACTACCTGCCATTTCATCACTGAAGAATCAGGTTCAATCTCTTTTACCTCCACCCCCACCAGGTGTTTATACTCATTGATAAACTGTCCCCCACAAACTCACATTCATGTTGTTTCACAGTTGCTGATTTTCTGTCTGTTCTTGGGACCTCTACAGAATTTTCCCTGCAGATATTGTGGGAGGACCTTTTCTCTAGTTGAAAGCCCTACTGACCACAATAAATATGGTGAGGCTTGCCTCAAACAACTAAAAGATTAATGTAGCCTGAGAAGTCATAGCTAATTTCAACAAAACAGATTATTAAAATTCAATGAGCTCTGGTCACTACATCACTTGCCTGTCTGTTATTGAGTGTTTTATAATGTAAAACTGTGAACCAATTAAATTTGATTAAATTAAATCTGTGTAAATTAACCAAATTAAAATTGTGAATCAAAAAAGCTATGAACCAAGACAAGAGGCATTATGGAAAAAGCAGTGAATAGGTGAAAAGCTGGTTTACAAGATAATCTTCTGTAAAGTCCTTTGAGACCTCAACAAATTGTTCCATGCAAAGCAATTTTAACATTGTCCAATTTGTTGTATGCACACACCAATTGGTACCTGTGGGAGCTCAAAATAAGAAAATACACATCTAAAAGCATGATTACCTTGAAAAATTATCATATACTGATAGAGTAATTCCTGCCTGCCAGCAGGTACATCTTTGTGGGCCCACATGTTAAAGGAAGTCCAGTATCAGTGAATTATTGAATTTGTTGCAGTGATGGTCTGGATAATTGCACTAGTAATCTGTTTTTATTTATTTAGGGATAAAATTGCTTATCCCTAAAGCTATCAGTCTCATGCCTGTTACTGCATCCCAAACCTATAACTTGGCAGGGCTGTCTCAAGCCCTTACAGCTGGTAACTCCATGTCCCTACAGCTTGACTAAGTCCATTTCATATTGGTATTACCTGCCTTGTGAGAGCATTTGCCAGTAGCTGTCAGTCATTATATGGTGCAGCTTAAAGTAAAATTTCAGGATTCCTTTTTTATACCCCCAGTGCAGCTGTTATTATTCCTGTGCAAATTTGCCTCTTGCTACAAGCTGAATAACAATTTGCTGTGCTTATGGGCTTAAAATTCCCCTTTGCAAAGAAAATAATTTGCATTCTTTTTTCTCCAAAATATTCTCCACCTGGATACTTTACTGAAGTGAAAAAATAACTCTTCCCCATTTGGTAACTCATTTTTTACAGATATTTTGACCATAAAGCCCAACTTATCTGGATGGGAGAGAGACCCTTGAACAAAGAATCCAACAAGAGGCAAAACAAAGATATGCTAAAATAGCCTCAGTTAATTTATTTTCCTAGTCCTAACATATTATATTCATGGTACTGACTGAGTTATACAGCCATAACTGAGTTGTCAGGTCAGGTTAGGAGGCTTCAAAGCTCCTCCTTGATCATTGCAATAGTCAGTGCCTCCAAGACTCAGCTATGAATGACGAAGCATGACCATGAGTCCAGTTGTTTCACTCCAGAGATACAGAGATGTATCTGTGCACTATCTAGAAATAAAGCAAACTGTTTTAATTATCCCTAAGGTGAACACCTAAGTGAAGGAAATTATGAGAAAGCATTATGTGTGAAAGAAACTAGCTGTTCCAGTGCACAATTCATTTAGAGTACCAATAATGAAATGAGACTGTCTCCCTCCATCTCCTCAAATGGAGAGTTGAAATGGAGAAGAGAGATTTAATTAAACGAATAAATACCAGCATTAGCACAAATCCAATCAAGGCTAAAATAGTACCTGCAAGTCCTACAGGCTGCATGCTGATTTGCATTTTTATGCAAAGTTGGCAATGACAAAAGTGAAAAGGAAAAAACTGAGGCTTACAGAGAGAAGAATGAAGTGTCCGTGGTAACCTATAACCACAAGTCCATCTTAGAGTCTACAAAAAGCTGGAAATAATTTCTGTTTACAACAATCTACAAACTGTTGTAAATGCCTTGAAAAACAAATTTCAGTACAACATAGATTGTGTATTTTTTTTTCTTTCCTTCCTTGAAAATTCCTCAATGTTGTACAGATGAGATGCCATCAGAGTACAACAGGAACATTTCTGTGAGAAATTAAATTTGCTGAAACTCAGATTCATGTTTGCATTAACCAGGCTGGTAAAGTTCCTAATTAGAGCCTCTGGAATGTTGCTATTTGCTGATAAATGAGGATTACATAGAGAACCTGCTCATTGCATAGGCCAGACCAGAAATTCATACGAGTTCTACAGCAATAGACATGTGCATCAATTCCAGGTGACTTCAAGTAAGAGGCTGCCTAGGGGCCAAGTCAATGTAACATCAGCAACACGTGTGAACACATCCAGGACACAGAGCCCTTTCAGCTTCATCCTCTTCTGCTTCCCAAATCCATGGTGACATTGAAAATGCCACAGAGAGGGAAAGAAAACACTAGAGCACATAATTTGGAAAGAATAAAGTTATTTCTAATTGCAGTATAGTGGGGGTGATGCTAACTAGACATCATGTCAGAGATGTGGCCCAGATCTGCCTCTCTTGCCATTCTCCTGAACAAGGTAACAACAATTTAGAATAATAGACCTGCTCAAACAATTTCTGTCACTATACACAACAAATATCCACTATCTACTTCATTATTAACGTTCTCAAAACCGGATTTTCGGACTGCAGTTCCACAGAAATCTTCAGTCAAATAATACCACTAATTCCAGTAAGGATTTGGAAGAAGGACCAAGGACTGCACTGAACTGTCTGCTTGATCTTACGCGGTAAGAAGGAACAATAAATAGCCTGAGTTTATTTTTGTTGGTTTTACTATGTAACTCAAGACACCCTGACAAAACCGAGTAAGTGACTGAAATAAATAACATGCACCTCAATAGGAAAATGTGTAAGTAAGTGTCACTTAGGCGCTCAGCAAATCAAATATGATGGGCAAACAGTTCACAAAAAAGAATTATGAAGTCAAAGATTAACATAAACCAAAAATGTCACCTTAGTGCAAAAAGGGAAGCCATTCTTTCATGTATTAAAAAGGTCTATCCAGCCCTAGGGGGCCTTCTTCTCAATACAGAATGTAGTCTACACAATGCACTTGGCTGGGGTTGTTGGGGGATGCCAAAGGAGAACAGCAGGAATGACCCATTCTACAACAGAGAGGAAAATGAAGGAATCTGTCACATGCTATGTGTGTCAGGAGTTCCATGGGATTATCTAAACCCATCTCTCCCTTGCTGCAACAGAGGATTCTCCATTCTGTGTGAACCCATTACCAAGAATGACCTCCAAGGACAATATCTGAACATTACCTTAATGAAATAAAACTAGAACATAACACGTGACCTTGACAGAGCCCATTAACTAGGAGAATGGTACACACAAGCTCGGAAGTCAGCACAGAAATGAGCAATATTGGTTAGACTTGGCTCTACTAGGTCAGTAAAGATTATTTTAAATAGTGCAATCTCAGCCAGAACTGCAATGTTATTTTACCGTACTTTATTTAAAACAGTTTGAATATCATAATCACATTTCAGTGCTAAGTACTCTTTGAGTACAGATAAACTCCAGAAGTTATTGTAAGATTCCATGAGTATATGGAATTCTCTAAGGAAAAAAATTAAAGGAGAAAATTTAATTTCCTCTTAAGGAATTCTCCAGTTACACACACAGTTGATTCAATGCCATATTATGTAAAACAGCAACCTCTAAACCATTGCTATTTCTCCTACTCCTAGAAAAAGTCCTCTACACAGAACTGCAGGCTCAGACATCCTTTGGCATTATGAACACCATGAGTTCCCACTCGGCCCCAGAGAGAGCACACATTACAGCTCTGTACCTATCTCCTGTGGCTGTAGTCACAAAGCACTGAAGCAACTTCACTGACTCACAAGGAAGTTCTTAACTAAAGGGGAAGATTCTCTCTTCAGATAGTGGGAAGAGGGCAGGTTTTGCTTCCTTTTGCTTTTTCCTAGAGTATGAGCAGACAAGCTACTGCAATCAGCACTGACTTATTTGACTCTCCAGCACACTTAGCTGTGGGCTCACAGGTGATCCAGTGGCAGGATGTCACCTTCAAAGGCTGGGATTGATTGACAGGACATGTTATGTATGAAGTGGTCACCCTTCAGTTATTATCAGTGAGCATCTCTCTAAAGCATTTCTTCAATTCCAACCTATTACAGCACTTTACCAAGCTGGGAATTTTAAAATATATTTATTCTACAGAGTAAACCAGCACTTGCTTTGGAAAAAACCTACTTGCAACAATTATTTGAACTACAAAGGTTTTGGGAGTATTTCTTGCAATTGTGATCTATTCAGCAGCAGATCAAACACTACAAAAGACTAGAGAGACAGCCTGCATTTTAAAATTTATACTCCTGAAGTGACACTCTTCATCTAGAAGCAAGTACACAACTGTTCCGAGCTTTCACTTAAATTGGGAAGGGTTACATCACAGTTCAATGGCACAAAACATACACATCATGAACATCTCTTCAGTTTATTCTTCTCCCATAGAAGAAGAAATAACTCCTTTTAACTAAGCGGAAAGAATTTCTTCATAAGGTCTACATAGTAAGGTGTAGTACGCATATACAGTACTTGAGTATTTGTGCTGTCTTTCCCTCCTCCCCCTGCACTGCTATTGTTATCTTTGCTTTTCACTTCTGGCTTAGATGCAAGAAAGCAGCAGACTGAAGCCTGCCATTCTCTACGCTGCATAAGAGTGGATTTCAAAGCAACAGTTACCCATGCCAAATTCTGTTCTATCTTTGTCAGTATAAGCCTGGTGTGGCTTTCCCCTTCACCAAGCCATTTCCATACTTACATCTGTATGTCTGAAAGCAGCCTGGCTTTATAACCTGCTGCTCTCCCCCAAAAAAATCTTCACTACTACTTCACATATAAGAAGCCATAAAGAGTGTAAATTTGGATGGCCTTTGAGGAATCAGCCAAGTTGCACCTCTGTTTTAGGCAGGTTCAGCTTTCCCCATATTGCTCCCAACAGATGTCTTGGAAAAGCCACTTAAAAGCCTTAAAGTAACAAAGATTTGATACTGGAAAAAAACATTACCCTGATTCATTTCAGTCTTCTCTGGGCTAACCCAGCTCTTTCTGTCCACACAACACAGGAAGAACCTGTGGAGCATCTCTTACCCTGTACCTGCAGTGCTCATTCATGAGAGCTGCAGACAAGTTATGTCTTGCCAGGGCTGGGATGTGGCTGCTTGGTGTTTGAACACGATCAAGTGGGGCAGAGATGCTGCTCATCATGTTGCTGAGAAGGTAAAGGAGGGCAAGCCCCAGTGGCACCAAAAGTCCAAAAACTACGTGAATCAGTGTGAACTGATGATCTCAGCCATAGATGAAGCTTCAAAGGGGAACTGCTGCTGCACTGTTTTTACCAGAAGGAGCCTTCTATTAACAAACTCTGTTAAACCATTTACATTAAAATGCAGAGCTGCTTTTAAAGGATCAAAGCACTAAATGTTAGTTATTAGAATTGTTAAAATGACATTTTCCCTCTGGTCCTTTCTTATTATTAATCACAGTAGCTCCCCAAACTTCACCAGCTAAGCAGGGGCTGCCCCTGGAATGTATTTCAGTCACAGTGAAGTTATCACCATAAACAGCTAGAACTCACAGGAAGCAGTCAGTCCCACAGCCACTAGGAACAAAAAGGGAAATACCACTTTTCACATTGACTCTTCTGATTTGAGAGAGGGGATTCTAATCATACTCCAGCCCCCACCCTATTTATATTTAAGCATACCAGAGGAAAAATGATGCATACACACCATAGAGGTAGCACAAAAAAAAGTGGTTGAAATAAAATTATTTCTCTTCACAACATTCAGAATAGCAGGTAAAACCACAATTCTGCTAGGAAGTTTTGCATGAAATACTGCTTAGTAATTGCACTCATTACACCATCTACTTTGGGCACTTTTCTTCAATTTCATGGCATAACAGTCAGCTACATGTGATTTACGGAAGCTCAGATGAAGCTGAGGAAGAGTAATTTCATGTATGCCACCTCAATGAGAATGATTACCAACAAAGCTTATTCTGTAAGAGACAAGAATGCTCACTTAAAACACAGAAGGAGTGTGAGAACACGTGTAGCAAATTAATTACAGTTGGTACAGTTCTTCCTCCTACATGCCACATTTGTAGTTCCTGAACAACAACAGACTGCCTGAAGAAATGTAACATTTCCTCCATCATACTAAGAACCTAAAGGCTGCTCTTTTGTATTTTCAGAACTGAGAATGAAACAAAAAGCCTGGCAGGATGAGTCCATGCTTCAGAAAAAGATGTGTACTTATCATATGACTCCCTGTATTTTGAAAACAACACTAAAACCTATCTGCTACCAGCCATGAAGATTGTTTCTCTACATGTGCTGCCTGATGAACATTTCAATAAGAATCATGTACTTTGACATGAACAAAATAAATGAAATTCAGCACTATGCTGTATCATCATCTTTTAATAACGACCTCCAAATAATTCTGTTTCAGTTACCTGGTAAGTATTTGTGCATCCCCTCAACAGGGTTATTGTAATGCCTCTCATTAAAGTATGATAATTTTTGTAGCTGTTCAGCATAAAGCCAAATGACGTGTTTACTTTTCCACAACAAGCATTGTTCAAGAAGCAATGATGAAACACAGCAACAAAAATAGCAGTGATTTCTCTTACACATGTGTATCATTTCTGACACTAGCAGGCAACAAACCAACTGGTTCTTATTCTCTGGTTTAGTTGCTCATTGGCCTGGAACTACCAAGGAAGGCAGTGGCATTGGAAAAAGCAACAGTTGACTTCTCCGATGTTATTAACCTCTTTCCCATACCTGTAACATTTCAAACACAAATATGCATAGTGTGGATTCTTAGTGGGCTATCTTTACCTGAAGTCACTTTTGCCAGGATGCTCTCTGGACCATCTAGCACCCTCAAAAAGCTGTTTACAGAATGTCGCCCTAAGACATAGAAGAAGAACTAGTGCCTCAAGTATTCAGAAGCATTTTTCTGAAAAGATTATTGCAGAAAAGAAGTTCAATGCATTCTTTGAAACAACAACAACAAATGTAAACCACATTGTGTGGCTGCACAGTACTTATTTGCCAGCTGGACTTAAACCATGACAAATATGTAAGGAATCTGACAAGAGAAGCTTAAAATAACATTGCTACAGAAAGCTTAAAAGCTAATCTACTTCAACTTGACTTATTTTTAAACATTTTAATTCATTTGATTCAGCAAAAGATTTTCAAGCATACACTTAAGCAAGTAGTTAGCTCCCCAGAAGTCAAAGCTTTCACACAAGTTTAATACTAACAGAACACTGTAGCAAATCAAGAATCACTTTCAGAAATTCAAAGTTTTCAAGTGCCAAAAAATCTAACTACTTAATACGGCAAGGTAAGACATCTTGGAAATTTGATGCAAACCACTTTCATCCAGTGAGACAGATTCAGCATGTGTCCATCTGTAATCTCCCAGATTAAATCAGTGACAAGTGAGCTTTCTACCATACCCTCATTGTAATCGGAACATTAAGATTCAGATATAAAGAGACAGCATCCAAAGCAAATGTGTTCCTAACACCAGTTCCAGCAACCCCGTGGAAACTAAGATTTAAGTCTAAGCATACTTAGGAGACAACATTCCCCCAATGACTACTCACTGCAGGAACAGAACCCCTTCAGCACTGGAGTTGTTTTTTTTACTGCTGCTGATTACCCTTGCAGAGGAAAAATGCTCTAGTGCTTTGTGTTATGTGGGCGATGCTCCCATTTCCCAACTGAGTTTGGTACAACATTTATAGAAGGGATAAAGTATTCTGAATTGGCTTCTATCAGTAAAATGACTCAGTGATCACTGTGCAAGTGGGAGGACTTCAAACATTTGACATTGCTTTTCACATTCTTGCTGTCACAAATGCAAATGTTGGGGAATCTAAACTCGTTCCTATCTTGCAGATTCAAAATCCTAAAGAGACCTTTGATCATTCAGTGGCCTGTTAAATATTTAGCAGTCAGGAAGAAAGGATTTTTTTTTTCCTTCTGTGATGGTTTAACTGGTTTCAAATCTAATACTGCTTCCTTTATGTAAATACAATGTATCACCATTTGCCCACCATTTTCCTGGTGGAGAGGAAAAAAATCCCTTCAATTAAAAATTGATCTGCCTTCTAAACTAATGAAAAAAGAAGACAGAAGTAATAGACAGAAGGTAGGGCTGTGAACCCCACAAGCTACATAATCTTCACGCACAGAGCACGTGTACATCTTGGGGGCTTAAAAAATAAATTTTAATTACTCTGTCCCCCTTCAAAGCTAAGTGCCTTGCAAATATTGGCTGGGGACATGCTCAACTTGTTGAAAGCAGCACTGCCACTACCTTCTTCAGAATTGTAGGACTTTGGTCCTGAAGGCACCAATACCCCTACTGCACTTGAACCTGTTAATCCCACTGAAGCACACGTGATTGCTTTCACAGTAATATCCATCACACTCTGTGAGGAGATGCGTCTTGAACCTAGGAGCTGAAATGAAGCACCAGGGAGCACTGAGCTGTAACCAGCCCTGCTGCGCTGGCTCAACTCCGCTAGCAGCCTGAGGAGAGATGGCTCCTGCAGCCTCCCACACAAAGCCTCTCCCGTGCTTGTTCGCATGCCTGTTATATTAATGACTCATCTTCATTGTAAAGCACCAGCTCAGACTTCTCATTAACCACCTCAAGTGTGCTGGCTTCTGCGGTTTGCTCAGAGCCCCCACTAATTCAGGCTTCAGCATTACAAACGTAGGGAAGGAGTTTGTGTGTCAGGCCCCACACTTCAGCAAGGACTAGGTAACTTCACAGAAAACACCCTACAGTCAGAATCTCCTTTTTCCAACCCAGAGTTGGGTAATGCCTGGGTATTTTTTATGAGCCAAAATAATTGCTTTTGAAATTTGATTCTTAAACCGCATGGGTGGCCAGAGGGTCACTGCTGGTGCATTCCCAGTGATAGGCTCAGCGCAGCCCAGTCTACCTTTCCCGTAGAAAAAACCACTGAATTGCTTGTTCAACACTATGAAAAACCTGGAGTAAAAAACAAATGCACTGTACTGAAAATTGATTTGTCCTTCAGGGGAAGAGAAAAAAATTCTCTCAAAATATTCTGAAAAAGGCTCTATATGTGTCAGGAGAATGAGAAAGCCACTGAGAAAAGCTGCAGGTTGTGATGAGGAAGCAGTGACATTTCATGGTCTGTGGGCACTTTCTCTCGTACCCCAGCCACCACTATATTACATCCACAGCTCCTTCTTTACACCTCTTTGGATTTCAATTACTGTTTCTTCATTATTTCTGTAATACCTTCATTTTATTCCATTTTACAGGTGATCTTTTTTAATGCTAACTGCAAAATAATATGGCTTCCTACTCTAGCTTAAAATGGGTTTTGCACAAACAAACACAAGGGCAAAGTGCACTGTTAGCAAAAACTAACAGCCTATAACTGATTTAAATTTATGGCTGCCCACCAGTTAGCCCATCAATTTCTTCTCTTATAAAATGTCAAAGCACCTGTCAATCATGAGACATGAGAGGCTTCACCACAGAGACTAAAAGAACAGCTCTCTCTTCTAAGTTGCCACACCATTTGATGGGTGAACCATTTGATACAGAGGTTAGAGCCCAGACAAGTAGATATGTATCAGTAACTTGACAGATATGCAAACAACGCATCAAGGCTGTACCACTCGTTAACACATCATTTTCTTAAAATACACACGAGATACCACATATGGGGTATCCACCTAGAACTATGTATTTGGCAGGTATATACCAGAGCAGTTGCACTGACTTTAGACCCCATGATTGATCACTTATCTATCCCAATAAGTTGCTTATCTACCAAGACTATTTGTATTATTGGAGCACCAATTCCCAGATAGCTGGTTAACTTCAGTTCAAGAGCTGTGGTTCATTCAGGCCAAAACATCTTCACATATAGCTCTCTCCACAAAGGAGGGGGACAGCTTCTTCTCTGACTGGGACTGCCAGATTGAACCTAAAAAAGCCTGTAACGCCACTAAGACTAGATGTAGCAGGCTATGTGGATAACTCCCCAGCATTTGTATCTTGAAAACATCACTCAATTTCTTTCCACAGGAGAAGTGTCTGCAGCTACTCTAAGAGAAGCATTCATTCCTTCTTCCCTCGCCTGCTTAAAATAAATACCTTTCTGTCACAGAAAAAAACCCCTACTTTTAGACATGCTACATATGAGCAATACATTTTGCTGTAAGACAACAGACTGAGACCTGAGCTTATAGCAGCAAGGGGTAGCTGACAGCTGACAACACTCAAAGATCAGCTGAGCTCATGTCACAGGCAGCATTGCTTTTCTGCCTGAAATACATTTTGTGTCCCCTTCTGCTTTAGATTTATTTTTTTTTTTTTGGTTTTGCACTCTGGGATTACTAACTGCAAACCCAGCAGCCACATGTTGCTGCCCCTCAAAGTCCCAGCTCATCTGGTGAATGGCCCCTCAGTGAGGACTGCATCATCCTCATCTCACTGTGCCTTTCACCTTGGGTAAAGAGCTGTCCAAGCCCACTCAGCACTGATCTGTGTAAGGAATGGTCTGCTACATGGGAAAATCTCCTGGCTCAAGGAGCCAGACTTCTGGAAGTGATGAAGCTTCTCTCCTTTACACCCCCAGAGGACTACCTGCCTTGCTCCTAGACCTGCTCATTGCTGGATGGCTGTCAGCGCAAGTCCAGAATTCTTGCCCAGCAGCTGAAAATTGCCAAAATGCGCTAGTGACCAAACCTCCCTCAGCACTCCAGCTTGGGCAACATCAATGCTGTGGCTTCATTGCATCGATTCCATATTTTAATGGACTCAAACACTTGAAATCTCAGTAAACTATCCAGTGGCTGTTAAAAGTCTCCCAGCACAGTAAGAGTACTCATGAAAATACTGAATGAGCTTTCCAGTTCAAATAAAGCAACATTTTATTTCCTTCCATAATACACTGCTTTAGTCAGGGCAATCTGACTGTTCAAAACCCCATATTTAATCAACAGCAGTTAAAAGTTGTTTTTCTACACAAGAACTTGAAGTAACTAATTTCAGCTACTGAGCTTGTTAAGGACACTTCCAGTCCAATACTCTCACACCACCTGAGCTAGGACTGAGGCCCCTTCACAGCTACACCCCCCCCACACTAACACAGAACAGTTTTCCTCACTGGCTGGACCCCAGGATTCCCACAGTACAGTCTCAGATGCCTCTGTCTTTTAAGTACCTTAATCATGGTATAATAACAAAATTACAGCTCAAGCTGGCACCTCTGAAGAGAGATTCAGAACAAAGGAGCCCCTGGGCTGTTATACCCTCACAGTCTAAGGGAGGGGAGTCTGGAATGATCAGCTCCTGCTGTGTACCTGAGTGTCCGGTCCCCCAGCTGGGCCACTGGTCCCAGGGCCCCGTGTTCTGCACAGGTTCAGCACTTCATGGCCTCTTGCCTGGGGCTCAGGCTCATGCCCCCCAGAGGTGAACCTGTAACTCAACAGTATTGCAGTCGCAGCCTGAGCTACCTGCACCAAATATTGCCAGAATGCTGAGTGAACTCACTCTGCAGAAATTGCAGACTAAGTTTGCACCAGAAAGTTTTGCTGTACTAACGGTACATACTGGGAGCACAAAACCAGTCTGTCTTTATTGATATGTCTATATCCACACCAATTCTTGCAAAGCAGTTTTTCCACCAGTATAGCATAGTCTAAAAGACTTGCTTTTTTTTTTTTTT
>VWZV01003886.1:56873-210291 GCA_013397155.1 Irena cyanogastra
TTTACTATAAAAGCTTTGTTGACATTTGGGATGAAGTTCCTCAGAGAGCTTCACCAATATCTGTCTACCTTCTAATTATAATCTTTCTTCAGACATCTATCACATCCTCCCATGATATGCACAGAATCTGTTCAAGGTTTTTGTACAGTCAGTGACAGATTTAACTCTGCATTTGCCAGATTAGGAATAGTATTGATGTGCCAGCACTTCTCCGACAACATTTATTAGCCTGTGTAGCTACTTTTTGTCTCCCAACACCACAAAATTTATGGGAAAGAGCCTATTTCAAAGTTTGTAAAGTGCACAAGCAAAACAAAGGCCCTCTGATGCTTGTTCTTTACAAACTGCAGAGCAGCTACCAGTTCCTAGTCCCTTCCCTAGATAATCTCTCCATTTCCCAGACTCCTTTTTGAGGTTCAGTGGAAGTGTGATGTGCTTTGCACTGCTACAAAGCAAAATAATCCCAGAGGATTGCCATGGGTTTGAAGTCAAGGGCATGCCATGTTTACTTGTGATTTCTGTTTTCTTTGGGAAGCCTTAGAGAGAAAAGCCAAAAATAAAATGCTCACTGCTGATACAAAGCAGTGCCTCCCAAGCACAAATATTTGCATACATGCAGAGACACTCCAGGTACCTGGTGTGACTATAACAGCATCCCTGCTTTGAAAAATTATGATTATTCTCACTTTTTTTTGGTGAGATAAGGAAAAGGTTTAAATTCAGGTAATGTTCTTCAAAAGACTGCATTAGAGATGCAAAGATAAGCAAAGCACTCAAAAAATAATGAAACACCATCTGCTCTCTTTTATCTTCTAATGTCTGTCAGCATCACCACTGTTGCCAACATTAGTCACCCTTCTTATGATACTGGGTGTTTTTCTTATGCTCTCAGCTCTCATTATCAAAATTATACAATAGCAGTTTATTTAAAATATACTAAAAAAGTGGTGATGCCTGAGAAAACTAGTGCAAGTCAGCAGCTCAGAAAAGCAGAAAAGTCAGAACTACTTAGATAGAATTTAACTGCTAAAATTTATAATGATATTAAGTATACTCCAGGAGCTATCTTTCAGAGTTGCTCAGCTTCCACAGGAGTACCAAAGGGATAACCACACTTAAGATCCAGGGCAGCACACTGAATATCTCAAAAATCCGCACTTCACTATGACCACAGAATATCCAAAAAATCCTGTTGCAAGCCACATTTTTACACAGGTATAGCTCATGACAGAGAAGTTAACAGAACTCTATGCCTTTAGAAGCCAGGTAATACTCAAACACCAAGCCTCATATTGATTACAGTCTCATTATCTCCCCATGTGAGCATCCAGGAAAACAAGTGCCTCTTCTACCAACTTTACACTATCAGGATTACATCTTACTCAGCTGCTTCACACAGCTTTTATTTTTATATAAAGTGAAGAAAGTTTTTGCTATTCTGAAACACAAAGTATGTCACTGCCACTGCCTGCTGAGACCTGGGTGCAGCTCATGACAAGTGCTGTAGGCACTGGAGAGGCACCAGCAGACCTTGGCTGGCAGGCGCAGCAGGGCAGCCCAGGAAATGCTGGTCACAGGTATTTTTCAACAACTCAGCACAGCTGAGCTGGGACCCAAATGATTTGGGTCCCTTTGTATGTAGCCAGCAGCTGGGAAACACTTCCATTATGCCCTGCTCTCTCTCCCCATTGCATTCCTAGCACAGGTGCCAACCAAAACCTCAGTCTCATCTTTGGCATTTAATAAGATCCAAAGTCTTGAACATGTTTGAACTGGAAGGCAGGGACTGCACTATGTGAAAGCATTCTGTTCTCTGCACGCATGTTACAACCTACATCTTTGCAAGAGCCTCTGTGACTCATGTCTGACTCACAAGAGACCTGTACCACCAACAGCATCTATCAGAGCCAGAAAACAGAGTATTTGCCCTCAGGTTCAGAGCTATTTTAATGCCATGTGTGTTAAGGAAGAAATATGCACAAGCCAAGGTAGCTGGCACAAGGAAACTTGAAGATGATGCTGCCCTCATCCCCACAGCCTTCACACAGCCCAAGCACTGAGGCTTCCAAGAGGAAGATTAAACTGACAACAACCACCACCTGAACTTTAACCATAGCACCCTGGCATCCAAATCCTGCTCAGAACTTTTTACATATACACACTTCAGTTCATACATGTATACAAGAATGAACCCATGCACTTACTTGGTCTTTTACACAATCAAGTTCTGCTCTGACACTGTGATTTGTGCAATGGATTTCTTAGTTTCATGTACTTTCCTATCTCTATTTTCCAATATGAAACAGACAAGTTAGTAATTTTCTTACTGTTACAGCTTCCCCCCTGCCCCTGCCAAGAGAGAGGGGAACACCAGGATTTCCAAACATTTGAATATTTCTTACAAAGTCACCTCCCTCTCTCCTTCCACCCTCACTAAAGCAAAGTCATTTCTCCCCCACATTTAAAACCACTGAGCTAAATAACTACTTAATGAGTTCTGTGCTTTCCTGCTGCACAAGCAGCAAGGCCCAGTCTATTTTCCAAGTTAGAACTTTTTTTTGGTTGTCATTTCTAATACACAGTTTTGTGCACAGAGGTTTCCTGAGAGCCATGCGGACAAAGGCATGTTTCTTCACAGTAGGAAACACAGAAATTGGTAGAACAGCAGCACTAAAATGAAAAAAATTTATTTGATATGTCAAACAAAATATACAGCACCAGACCAAGGAGTTCCTTATTATATTACACTAGATTATTAAAGCACAGGCAAAATGTGTAAAATATAGCGGAAATAGAAAATTTGAAATCTTACAGGGTATATTATATTTAGCAATATATTTTAACTGCACAGTAAAGCAAAACTGCTTAAGCATTGGACATGTATATCATTATAGTTTATGCACTGCAAGTAACTCTGCCAGTAGAGACAAGAAATTGTAAGTTGCCTGTAGGGAACTATTTTAGATGAATTATCAGAGAATGGTTGAATATTCAAAACAAGATACATTTTAGAAACCAATTTCTCAAGGAGTACCCTCTTCAGTTAGTCCTTCCAGAAAACCAGGCCAGACTTTTAATTGCGTATCTGTCAGTGCAGTTCATATAGAGCAATCATTTAAATTATGCTCAGTTTTTAGACGTGAGTTTTAGGAATGAGAAGAGAGAGGAGAGCTCACAAGATGATCTGCTTGGTTGATCTCTGGCCACTACTGCCACTAGAGCTGCTAGGGGGAAGCAGACAGACAACCACATATGCAGGAATCCATCTTTGTAATCTACTGCAAAATCAAATTTAGTCATACGACCACCTGGGCAGCATTCAACAGCTGCCATTAACAGTAGTCACCAATACATGTCTAGAAGGCATTTTGAACTAATTAATCAGCTTCCAAACAGCAACAGCTTTCCAACAAGAAAACAAACATCTCATATTGTCACTTCAAGTTTGTATTTTACCTGATCAAAACCATATAGAGCTAACATACTTGGCATTAAGCAAAAGGCTCAGATTCACCATCAGTGCCATAACTAAGTGCAAATACTTCATTTTGGATTGAGCTGTCATTCATGTCATAGGCTTAACAGTCTTGGATGCTTAGAAATGATCATAAAAAGAAAAATATGATGCTGTTAGCCTTAACACAAGTTATCTACATCATATGAACTGCTCTAGCATTACCAGAACTCTAAACTTGAATGTTAGTGCAGGTGAAAGCAGGTAACAGCAGGACATTAGAAATGAAACAGCAGTGACATTATAAAGTATCACAATTTCAGGAAGCCTACAGTAGCTGAACAAAAGTCCAGTGGCAGCACCTTTGTCCACATCCCCAATCCTTCAATTGTGGTGAACCGTGGGGAAATTACAGCCTCGCTCCTAGGAGGGAGAGGATATGTGGGGGACAGTGAGGAGGAGCAGAGGAAGTGTTTTTTAAGAGTAACCACGTAAGCAGCGTCCACGAATCGCCAGCAAACAGCTACACAAGAACAGCAAGAAAAACCAAGAACGAGTCCCTGCCACAGGCAGAAAAGTATGGTCCTATCTCTTTGTAGTAACTTTTCCTGATTGGAAAAGTCAAGCTAAGTGTTTTGTTGCCTGCAAAGTGGCAATTAGGGATCTCACATAGCCACTTCCTAGCAACATCTGTAGAAAGAAAAAGTAGCTTCTTCTATCAACTGCAAAATAGTATTTTTTAGAAGAAGTTTATCCGAACACACACAGGTTGACAGATTTCTGCTTTTTTCCTTCTTTAAAACTTACGTACTTAAGTATAGAAAATAATTCTATAGTATTTGGCATCTAATAATTTGGCATAAAATCAAAGAAAAGAACACATGTACACAAAATGCTCCAATAGCACAGGAAATATTTATTCTCTTAAGATCTTACTGGGTTAAATTAATATGAAAAAGGAATGAAATAGCAAAAGCTATCATTACTCATCCAGCTACCACAGTATACTGAAAGGAAAAGTCTCACACAAAGTTTGATGAAACTCTTAGTTCTTAGTTTTGATCGCTCTGTTTCTCTAGAGATTCTGATGGGAAATATGTGAATGAAGTGAGGGAAAGGATCTTGCAACTACTCAAAACCCATAATGAAATAAATAAAAGCAAAACCCCAAAGCTAGTAAGACAGCTTCAGACACCTTCTTATTTTCAATCCCTCTTCCCATCGTTTCCATGTAATGCATCAATTTTAAATTTTTTTCTAAAAATCACCATTGTGCTACCTATAAGCCCCAGTTATTGGGGGACTCCATCTTCACTTAATCACCTTCTGGCCAATAAATCACTCAGCACAACATATCCAGGCCTAACCTGTCTTATATAGGAATGATTTTTGGGAGGAATGGTGCTCAAGCTCTGTCATGGAGTTAAAGTGAGATCAAAAAAGTCTATACACCTCTATCAGCCAGATCCATGAATTTCAGCTTTCTGAATGCTTTACTAAACACTGTGCAGACATTCACCTCTACAGAAGTCTTTCCCTTGCTTACAATACCATGCCAAGCTCATATTTTACACAGATAAGGCAGAAATATCCTACCAGCACTGCAGGTAGGGAAACAGACTTATTAGACTGTCAGTGACTAAATGCAAAGCTGCAGCCAGTTTATGATAGACTAAAACCATTCCTCCTACTTCTGCAGCAGCCTCTGTCCACTGCTCTAAATTTCAAAGTAGCTCAAAGTACATCCAAGGCATTTTAAGCTCTGGAGTTAAAAATTAATTTTGCCTAGCGACGTGCCCTTAAGTTATCTTACTTTCACAGAAGTTTTTTCAGGGATGCTTTTTGTTACAGAGCCAGCTTGGGCTCAGTATCAGCCATTTCATTTCATATACAACTGGTATTGAAAGGACCTGGAAAAAGCTCTACTTAATCCATCCAACCTTGAGTTTTCTTCCCTGCTTCCTGCACTAATCCTTAACCACTGTCCCCATTTCCCCCAGAACAACTCAGGGAAATTACTTGTTTTTTTTTTACAGTACAACACAATATATTAATTTCTGCTTTTCTCTTGACATCTGTGAGGATGCAGGGAGCTTGCTATGGGGTCACCAGCTGCAAATGTCACCTCCCATATTTTTGTGGAGCTTCTCTTGACTACGTGCTTGTCTGCCATCAAGCAAATTACCCTGCATTATTGCCAGTGTCTCTGCTTGTTTCCCAGGGCAGAACTTCTAATTGTTAATGATCACATGTCCAAAATTCACCAACTTCATAACTACACTCCAGCTTACCTAAAGATGCTTTGACAAAGCCTTCACATATTCTATCGTCCCCAGCTTCACCATATGAAAAATTGTCCTTGTCCTTGGAACGCTGCATTGTCTCTGAAGAAAACTCTCCTGGCATGTGCTTCACACACATGCACACACAGCTCCCTCCCAGTCCTTAGCAGGGACAAGGGACATAAATCCTATGTACAGAACAAAGTTTTCCTCATTTAAACAGGTTTTCAGTGGGAGCCAAAGGAAACTTTGTGTACCCCCCAAATAATGTGGTTCAGGGTGAAGATTCCTTTTAAATTTTTTTTTTACTAAAGCTCCTATTGTTCCTGAAGAAAAAGGAAGCCTTAAACTATTTTTCAGCCACATTCTCAGCCTTGGATACCTTGCCAGATTGTTGCTGATCACTTCATATGCTGACACTGCTTTTATTTTTTTTGCCTATTCAACTAGTGCCTTTTTCATTATTTTCACATGATGTTCTTAGGAAAAATGCAGATTGTTTTCCCAGTTATGCAGCTCCCATCATTACCTTATCCACAAGTTGTGTATCTCTGTTTTGGCCACATCCCCTCATTACTTAGTGTAATTTATGAACTCTGATATTCATTCAGCTCCCATGCTTTCAACCAAAGAAAAATAGCTCACTAAATGCTTGCAGGAACTACACTACCTGTCATTCCTTCTGTAATCCCTGGCACTTCTGTTCATTGTCCTTAGCAGAAGAAGAAAAATTAAGGTGAGAGAGCATGCAGCATCAGTGACTTCTCTTCTGCTGAAATGACTATGTGGGTTTATTTTCTGTTTCTGCAGGATCTGGAGTTGGGTTCTAAAGGTGTAGCTAAGCATATCACCTGTGAGTTGCACGTTCCTCCTCGGGATATTTGGTGGCCACACCACAAAAGCAAAGCTCTAAGGCCAGGCTTCAGCAAGTAGCTGATGCTGAGTTCAAATTGTTCACAGTAGGATTGTGCTGGCTGAACACGCAGTTCCAGGTTTTCACGGTGCAGTGATTTCTTCACCAGTTTCCAGCAGGAGTCATATTTCATCACTAGGATGTTCACAGAAAATATTTTTGACACACATTGTGGCCATTTTTTATTTTCCTGCTGCCCCCATTCTAAATCTAAGTTTGTCCTGATTCTTTTTGAGTCAGGTCACTCCAAAAAATGACTAAGGACTCTAATAAAACTTTCAGAATTATGTATCAAAGTCTATTTTAATTGAAGCATAAAAGATGCTCAACTCTGCACAATTGTAAGGGAAATTATGAAGCCAACATAGTGAAAAGCTCACCTCCTCAACTTCCAAAACCACGATCATTGTTTTTGCCCTATTGGCTACAGCCTTTAGAAAGATCTCAATTTTACATGTTCCTTGCTTTCTCTCAGTCATTTTGTGGTGGTGAAACCACTAGTATTTAAAACTGAAGGGTCTGGCTAAGAAGTTTATCTTACCTAAAAGAACATTTCTTTTGACTAAAAGTCAACAGTCCATGATGGTTTCCAGCTCCCCCCTTGTAACAGGGAGCTTGAGTAATACCAGAGAGGGGAAGATGCCATGTCAGTGCTCTCTCACTAGGGCCACAGTAAATAAGGTTTCTGTCTGACTTGCCCTCATTTGTACTTGCACTGTTACACACTTGGAGTACCTGGAGCCCCTGACAACTCTGTACCACATTTGTTTGAACACAACAAAATCCCATCCTTCTCAGAGGCCTGAATAAATGAAACCAATGACCTAATTTCATTTCCTTTTCCACAAAGGAGCACTAATTTCAGTGCTACATTGCAGCTGGCAGAACAATATGTCTTACAAATTAAGCAGTGAGAAACAGCATTCCCCAACATCACATTGCATAATGCAAGACACTGAAATTTATGATGTTATTCTCAAGCCTTAACATATTGTACTTTCTACAAAGGAGGATTCTCTCTGAACTGAATCCTCCTTTGTAGAAAAGGCTCCTACATGTCCCATGCTAACAAAGATGACATTTACAAGTTTTACCATGAGTCTTTTTTCTCCTCAATTAATTTTGTCATGGTAGGAGTATGTCACTTATTTATGGCATGCACTTGGGTGGAGTGTGGGGCTTTAATCACCAACTGGAGGAATTTTTGTTGTTGGACATTTTGGCCAAAGCTGTGTTAATTTAAGAGTGGTTGCGAATTAGTAACACTGAGGAGCACTTTAAGAATACCTATTTCAGGATAAGTAATCTCAGATTAGACATCCTGAAGTTAGAATCCTAATTATGGGTCACTCAATTGCCTTGGACAGAGACTTAATCTTTAATGCTAAAATGATGTCATCTGTTTTATTGCTGCTGAGAGGGAAACAAAGTAGTTAGTTGGTGCTTTTTAACAGGACAACCAGCAATTTAAGTTTCTTTTACAGGGAAATAGCTGAAATTGCAGAGTTATCTGCAAATAAATCTTCACTGAATTGCTTCTCCACGGCCAAAAATAGGCCCCCATTGCACAGAAAGCAGAGGGTGATGGGAGAGAACTGCATAATTAAAAAGCTAAAATGTGTATGTTATTCCACTTTCTCATGCAAACATTTCTTCTCTTTCACAGCCTAAGTGTAAGACTATCACATTTGAAGGAAACTTTCCCTCTAGTTGCTTTGGAAGGAGTAAAATAACCAGTACAAGCCTACACAAACAAAGTAAAAAAACCTCAAGCCCCCAGAAGTGAAATTCCTTAAGACTTCTTAAAAGTCTGGTTATCCTCTGACCAAATATTCTATCAAATACTTGACTAGATGTTAAGGTGGTCCAAAATGAACATTGATGAAAGCTACGTGACAACCACTGGCACTTCATGAACAAGAAGTCAACAGTCTGAGTGGGGATTTGAGAACTGCCTCAGAGGCACTAAAGTTGCTCTCACAGAGAAAAATCAGTAACTCTTGCACTGACTGCAATGGCCAACAGCTACACACAGCTGAAAATCCTGCTCCTGGATGGAAACAGAAACACAGGCTATAAAACACCAGAGCAAATCTTGCCCAACAAGATTGCTTCTTTTGCACAGAATCATAAGATTAGTTGATTAAGGGTACACAGTTAAATTAATCTAGTTAGATTTTACCCAGGCAGTTGGTGCTGTATCTCAAAAATCTTAATTTAAAAATTAATTCAAACTGATTTGAAAAAAACTCAGGCCTTTTGAATTTAAGCTGGAAAGAAAGAATTACTATAAATGACAGTGTTTCAGTTTGAAGGAAGGTGTCTCATCAGTTACTAAAAGGATTTTTTTAAAGTATCTTCCTTAAAAGATCTGTGATAGAAAAGACAGCATACTAGTCACAGATTTAGAAGCAGTAATGAAGTGGAAGAAATTCTGATTACTGGCAGCAGTACAGGAACACAAAATCTAAAAACTGAATCTCAAGCATTAAACTCCCAGAATTTATCCCAGAAATTATTTGTTCATAAGCTTAAAATCTCACTTAAAAAAACCACCACAACTATTTGTAGCAGGAAATCTTGAAAATGTAAGCCAAGTGTAACCGTTACATGCGTAAAAGCACAAAAATACCCAGATGACAGCTCAGAGATGCCACATCTCCCCTCCACTTCCGGCTGTTAGGTTAGAAAACTTGGTACAAGAGCCTAAAGGTCAGCAAAATTAACTAGCTCAGTAAGTCTTGCTACAAAACCAGCATTCAGGTAAAGCTCATAATACCCACAACTTGAAAACACTGTCTTTACAATGCATATTTTAAAGAGTATCCATGAGAAGCTGCAGTCACACTAAGCCATTAGGAAATATTTCAGAACACTCATGCAAACACAATTCTTGTAACCATTCAAACAGCATTCATCATTCCTTGTATTTACATTCTATTATCATACATATGAGAAGCCACTCCAAACATGCACGCAATAATGTATTTGCACAGTTCCTTCAAAAAAGGCTTTGTGAGCTTGTAAGACTTTCTAAGAGCAAGAACATTCAGTGCAATCAGTGACCAAATGCACAGTTCAAATCACGAACTGCAAACAGCAGACAGAGCAACTGGTAGGCTGAAATACCCAAATAATTTTGAATAATGGACAGATTAATGGAAATTGAAATCTGTTCACACATAATTTATGGACACAATAGCTAAAAATCTCTGCATAAAAAGTTCTCCGCAAAGTTCTGAAATAAGTATTAGAAAACAGTGCAGGAAAAAAACGGATACCAGGACCAAGACTTGGAAGATGATCCTTTTTTTCCCCAGTTTCTTATAATCATCCAGTCTGACAAGAACAGCACAGCTCTACTGGATGAGCAAGTTACATAAAAATGTAGGATTTCTCCTTTCTCATTTTATTGCAAGGCGCATATTTGTCAAGAAGTGCAAATAGAAACTCAGTTAATGTCAAAAATATCAGGATGAAGAGTATCTCAAAGAGCTCAGATTTGATATTTCTTAGATCATCACCTTGACCTTTGCCTGCTAAACAGCACAGAGATAAGGAATGCTAGATCAGCTGTCTTCACAGATGAAAACTAAAGGACAGC
The DNA here is from genome assembly GCA_013397155.1 of Irena cyanogastra. Classification (NCBI taxonomy): domain Eukaryota; kingdom Metazoa; phylum Chordata; class Aves; order Passeriformes; family Irenidae; genus Irena; species Irena cyanogastra. The sequence goes on from VWZV01003886.1 coordinate 67,127, forward strand.
AAATACAGCCACCAGTGCCACAATAAAAATCTTCAAGTGGGACACTGGCTGCAGAGAGTTACACAGATTCAAGTAACTGCTCAACAAGCTGAAAGGTACCACAGGGAAACACAGCACCTTTCATACAATGGTGCTGACACCTCTGGCTAGAAAGTCCCTTAATTGAAAATACCTCTTGGCAAGGGAAGAGTGAGACCACGCCCTGCATCTTCAAGGCGAGATTTACATGCCGCACCAATGTTTCTTAGGTTCTTATATCCGATGCATTTCTAAACAAAAGAACTAAGACATCTAATGCCCATTTTTTTCCTTCCAAAAGCCAGCAAAATAATAACACCGTAAGAAACTTCAAACATGTCAGTGATGGTTGTAATTTCAAGAAGAACAATGAACAACTTAAATCTACATTGCAAATCTGGCCCAACACTGAAGCAGCAATACCAAAAGATGCAGCTCTGAGTCTGAACAACTCAACTCAGTGTCCCATTTTAATTTCATGCTGCTCCGTGCAACTCCCCCTTGCCTTGTATTAGAAGCTTTTAAATATAAACGTTGTTCAAAGAGATGCTACCAAACTTTGTTTTCCTGTTCCTTTAAGAAACTTTATCTTAAGAAAGCTGAAGACAGTCATCACCCAACTAAAATTTTAATTAGTTTAAATTTAAGAGGACAAGCAATTCATCCGGGTTGGCCTGTGCCTGACTAGACAGATGGTGTTAAGATTTCTTTCAGTGCTCAGAAACTTTAGAAAGCACAGTTTCTAAAATGCTTTCGGAATGCTGGTGTGTATTAACCAGTAAATAGTTGCAGGTGAAGTCCCAGAGGATGTTCCAATAAACCATTTAAACGCTACCTGGAGGTGCCTAAATCAATACTGTGGTACTGAACCTGCACTTATACGTCCATGTTCAGCAGACAGTTGACCAATTCAGGTTCATACCTCTGACATCAACACTACTAATAGGACTAATTAATGTAGCTCATCTCCTACTTCTCAAACAGCAAGAGAAATCCAAGCTTCCTTCCTTGCATTTTCAAGAGAGTAGAAAAGCACCTGTTCTGAAGATGAAAAGTGACATTTGCTTTTAAGTTCTTTGAAATAATCCCCATGCTTTTCAGAGTGTAAGGACTAATGATTTTTGTCAGTTTGGAAGTTTCAGGATCCTGTTCTAGTGAGCTACATTTCTGTCACTTTTTTTTTCCTGGATAAAACACAAGTAAATCCCAGCACAACAAAACTTGCACAGCTGCAAACCCTTGAGAGGTATATTCCACTCTGTCCATCCAAACTACACTCTTTTGGATACAGTGTGACTTCAGACAACCACTACAGAAGTCTTCACCCAAAGACTACTAAAAAACATATCATGTTCTACTTACAGTTCAGACTGCATGTGAGGAAAGCACCATGGCTGCTTAGAGGACAGCCCCTATGACTTGGAAACATAGTTTTTGTGGGTATGGTCTGTGCTTACAAGTACAGAAAGAAAAGTATCGACACAGCAGCTCCAGGCCAACATCGGTCCATGTCTGTTCCTCTTCAGTGAGATCCAGTAAAGCACAAGGCATCCTCCGCCCCAGTCATGCAAGAGGTGAAGTGATTTACTCTCCACAAGGATTGGACTCTAAGGTAATGTAGTTAATGCGGAGAGATTGACTAGGACTCATGGGCTAACAGTCTTCTACAATGAAGTAGGGCCATGCAAATACAGTTTTTTCTGCAGCACCTATGTCCATCATGTCTGGACTGATGCCTGTTCAAGTGGTCTGAATACATACTTTTAAACTGTATCTATAAATATTAACTGGCACTGAGTGCTTAATTCAGTTTCCCATCTCTTTTCTCCAATAGAAATAGGCATTCATACGTGGCACTTGAGCCCATCCTGTCTAAATAATGTGACACAGAAGGAAGATATTGTTGAGAAAAACACACACAGAAGAGTACTGCTATCATATCTCATGTGTGTTCTGGTAGGAAACACTTGAAATACAGCCCAACTACTAAGATGAGACTTAAATCACAAGGAGAAAAGAACTAGTACATGTACTAGAAGGCATAGTAAAAACAAGCAAGGCAAAACTCTTTTCCCGAAATTAAAAGTGTAATTACTTTGGTGCAAAGTTTTACACATCTCACAGATGTTTTAAGAGCTGCACACCTCGCCTACTCCTCTGAAATGTCCCCCTGCTGTAAACGTGTCTCCATCCTTAATTACCAGTAATAAGACTGAAAAAAATATCGAATAATTCAAACTCCATAGGAACCACAAAATTCCCTCTGTTCCATTTCCACCCAAACACCTTTTTTTCCAGTGATGGGCATAGACAAGGACTAGAAGATAGCCTATTCTACCATTCTAGCTTCATAAAGTAACTGAAAACTCAGAGGCCACCAGCCTTGTGATTGCTATTTCATATCAAATCAAAAACTCCCATCAGCCCACAGTAATTGTCTGCTTCTCTGGCCATATGAAGAGGACTCTAATAGCTTATTACTGTATTTCAGAGTCTAAGGCAATGAAGAACCAAACTGCTTGGCTTGGGAAAGATGGAAGGGAGAGCATTAAAACAAAAAACCAGGAGAGTTCTAAATTATTACTACTTACCTCAGAGTTAACATAGTGATCTTTCAGAAGGGAAAAGGAATTAAAAGGCAGTATATGCCATCACAATAGACTAAATGCATATAGATACAATAGCATTTCAGGAAAGCAAACAGATGACAGTCTGGATGATCTGTCCAAGAGTATAGCTAACATCTGTGTTATTTTTTTTAATTGCAGAGTACTTCTGTGCAATGCTTGACTGATCATTATTTCATATATTCACAACTAAAGAAGCAGTTTTCCTGACAAGAATATCCTGCTGCCTGGCATTTGTACTTTTTACTAATATCCCAACTGTCTTACTAATGATGACCAAGAAACGGAATAAAGTATTCAGTAAGAAATATGGCCATGCACCAAATTTGCTCAGATGTTCAGTCTACACAGTCTTGAAAAACAAATCTGTTTATATGGCATAATGAAGATCAGAACAATTTTAAATAGGAGGCAAAACAGAAATCAAACACCAAGTAAATTGAACAAGTTTTCTGTTGAGTAGGTTTGACTGACAAGATCATCCTTGCTTGCTGTCATAGAGTGACAGTCCACGCTGAGGTGGCTGAACAAGCAGTGAAATAAAAACTTACTGTCAAAGGAAGTAAGAAAACTTAACTGCCACCACCTGCCACTATGTCAGCTTTACCCTCTTGTTCTTAGTCAATTCTAGTGGTTTCCAAACCTTGCCAGTCTTAGAAGGCATATCAGGTTGATCAAGAGTACAAGACAGAACTGACAGCTGACAGGATCATAATAGCCTTTCTTCATGCAGCCAGACAGCTCAAATGGGAACAAGGGATGAATTTAGCAGACCCCAAGACCATTTTGCATAGTAAGACTATGATGTTATTTGCTGCTCTTTACTATTTGGATATTATCCACCCACTGCTTGATGCCTCTGGCAGATCAGCTGCCTAGATGACTAACATTGACTCCCACAATGGAGAAGACAACACTCCAGATGCTATGGAAGAACAATACAAGGAACAAAGAAGAACAAAACATTTTCGTGTCACATTTAAAGCCAGAAAAACTACATGTCCTGTTTATTTCCACCCTCTAGAGACTTACTTAATCATTACCCAATTATGCCTGATGGCAAAACTCAGGGTTTTGGTTTTTTGTTTTGTCAAGGACAATTACTATATTTTCTTCTCTCATATACAACTTTACCAGACAGTAGTTGAGAATTTTAACAAAAATGTGAACACTGCAACATGCACTGCTCCAATAGTAAAAGATAAGCAGAAACAAGTCAGAACTGTTCAAATACAGAGCTCAAAAAAGCCCAGATATGGCAACATCACAAGGGCTGACTTTACTTAATGAAACTATGACCTCCATTTAGCTAGTACACTTAGACACCTGACTGAGAAAACCTACTGTTAACCAGAACAACTACAAAATTACACACTAGCACTGTTAAAACATGCTAGAGTACTACCTCGCCAATTCTACACATGCACATGTACCTTAGCTTATTTGATGTTATCAATATGCCCATTCACTTCTACTTGTTTTTCCTGCAATCACCTGGCAAAACTTCCTGCATTCTTGAGTGGCCCCAGTGGCTGCAGTTCTGTTTACCCACTCACCAAAGCATTGTTGGGTGCTTGAAGCATAGCAGAGTCTTACCCTTGATGCATTCTTAGTTTCAACATTAATATAGTAAAGCACTTAAGCCTGTTTAGCACTCCTGAACAAAGACAATCACAAGAATCACGCACTCAAGCATAAGCATATTTTTACAGTGAATTATTCTCATGCACATCCCAAGTCTTTCCAGTCAGTGCCAGTCCACAGCACGTGCAAGTGTTGCACTCCTCTCCTTTGATTTTGGAACTGAAGCAATCTGTGCTTCTTGAGAGACACAGATCAAGTCATCAGCCAAAACAGGAGCTTCTTGGTCCATCTCCCCCTCTCCTTGCATAGCTTGAATTCTACTAACAGCCCTTCCAAGCTTCTGTTAACCACTCATCCAAAACAAGTGAGAGAAGGAACCTCATACACTGCCTCATTGTGAGGAAGATAACTCCTCTTAGGCAAAGACAACTTGTATTTCTGCAGTTCTTTGCCCCCACTTCTCAAATCAATCTCAAATGCTGGCCACACGCAGAATGACACTTTGTGAAAGCACAGTGTGTTCTAACAAAGAACGAACAACAGCTAGCTGGGTGTTCTGAAAGACAAGCCAAAATGTCTGGGGATGAGCCAACAAAATTCCTGTCTCTTCTCCAGAAGAGACTTATAAACCCAAAAAAATCCAATGCTGTCTGAGATATCACAATCAGAAATTACTTGAAAGTGTTACAAGGAGAGACTTAACAGATGAGATCCTGCAACACAAAAACTCTTCATAAATATGCCACATACTGTAGCTTGAAACACAGTGATGATTTTAACAGCTACATTGAAATGGGTTTTTTTGCAAGTAGTTGACAGTTCATGTAAAAAAAAATACAAATGGTTTCAAGTTTTCTTCCTTCTGAAAAGTGCTTGGTAAATGCTATGACAGGTTTGTTTCTCTCCTTGAATGTCAGATACATATAACTAAATGTAAAGAAAACTCTAAACATCGACTTGAGCTCTTACTTCTCCTGGATTATCATTATATTTTAATAAACATGTATCTAGCCAAGCTACATACTCAATTTCTCCTGCATAGCCGTTGTGGATAAAAGTCTTGTACCTGTTCACCCATGGACAAGCCAAGCAGCCTTCAACAGATTTACAAAAATTAAGCCGAGCTTTAGGGTAATAAAAAGCCTACCTTGCACATTGATGATTTATAGGAAAGCACCCATCTAGCTCTGATCTCCTACCAGTCTACCTGGGAGATTGGGGCAGGAAGTGCCCATAACAAACACTCCGTGTAAATTCTTTACACTTTGTTGAAACAGTTGGCACCTCCTTCAAGTGTCAATATCACTCCCAATGCTGGAGAGTCGCTCCCCTTGCCATCCTGGCAAAAGGGAGCTTGGCATCTGTCAATACACGGCAGTCATCATTACTTCCACAGGACTGCTGCAGAGATCATGGCAAAGGAGCAGGGAAGATAATGACCGAGGGGGTGGAAGCAGATGATCTTTAAGATCCCTTCCACCCAAGTCATTGCATGATTCTCTGGTAGAGCAATATGATGTTGTACCAGCCAAATGAAATAGCCGGTCAAACATTGTGCATCCAATGGAAACCAAAAGGATAGGGCTCCTCTACAAGATACAAGAGTGCTTGTAGGACAGATGGCCCTAAGGACCAGATTTTAACAGATTATAGAACTTACTGTACAGATTTTAACTCGCTGGAAAATTTAGAAGGTATTCTGGTTTTATTTTAAATGTGGATAATCAATAAACACAATGCACATGGCTGTAGATTTTTCTTAAACTTAGTAATCTTTAAAAATTGCTTTTGTCCTTCTTTCATGCATACAAACCCATCCAAATTCAAGATCCTCAGAATCTGCTAAGTTTATTTCTCCTTGAGGCACGGGGTACTAATTAGGTGAGCTAGCGAGACGTCAGCATTCAATCTAGGAACATTTGGGTGGATGCGATGGTTTGCACAGAGCTCAAAATACGCCTCAGGCATCGAAGGGTAAAACATGAAAGCAGAAGTGGAGGACATGATATGATGGACCCTGTATAGATCCTTTCAGATAATTTGAAATCTTAGCTGAATCTATGTCCTGTTAAACAATCACTCAAACACCCTGCTTTTCCAAACTACTCAAATTTTAGATGCTATTGATAGATGGATAGATATTGAAAAGCAGTCAGCACATACAAAGCTCTGCTACAAATAAGTTCCCTGGCAATTATCAAAGGGATCAACATTAGGTCAGATGCAGAGCACTTAAAATAATCTAAAATGCAATTTCTCCTTACGAAGGGATTCATGTTTATTAACAATGTTCACCAAAAAGGCAAAACATCAGGATGAAGCATTCAAGTTCCAGGGCAGCTCGACTTCCCAGCCACTATTTTGCGGGCAAAAAGCTGGGTATAAGACAAAGGTGGAATCCATTGCACATCCCATATCATAGTTTGAGCCCTTTTTCTGTGTTCCCAGAAGCAGAAAGATTTCTGGAGAGTAAGTTCAGTGCCAGCATCCCATACTCCAAAGAAACAGGATTAGAGGTTGCCTCATGATGCTTGAATGCAAGGGGAATCAAGAACTACCTTCTCTCATATATGGCCACTCTTTTCTCCTCCCACTCATTCCCTAATCACCAGATATCGCCTACCCAGTCTTTCCAGCCTTCCCAAACCCAGCTCGTCCTCACCATTGGCTTTGATTCCACAAATAGACTTTTGTTAACTAGAGGATGCAGAGAAAGGTTGGGTATACCATCTGTTCCAGTCAAATCACCTACTGTTTTCTTAGGCCAACTTTAAATCCAAGATAAACAAAAAAAACCTGAAGCAACTGCATGTCCTTAAGTCTCTGTAGAATGCATTAACCCAACACCTTGACCAGCTATGACCATCCACTTTATTTCAAGTACAACCAAGAGGTCTCCACATTCTCTTCACATAACCTGCATACTAGGATGAATTCCCAAGTCTGATTCTCCTTCAGGAGGCCTGCAAAGATTTCCCTTCCCACAATGTACCACACACAATCAAGAGACATTGAGCTGAGCTAAGGAACACAGAGGCTGGGAAAAGAAGAAAAAACAAATCCATCACTACTCATCTTAACTGCCATCAAGATGTTTACAAATATATTTCAAAGCAAGGTCTATGCTTTGCTTTCTAAGGTGGTTTCATTACTTCTCCCAGCTTTCCCTGTTTCTCAGTTTGGACAACAGCTGGCATTTACAGTAGTCCAACCACCTGCATTATAAAGCGTACAGCCAAAATGTAGCTCAGGGAAAAAATCTACAGAGACAGCTAAGACTGAAAAACTCCATCTCATAGATGGTGTGTAGGAGGTGGAAAGAGGCACTGCTAAATTTGTTACCTTTCCTGTGAATGATGAGTACACCACCCCTTCCAAAAATAGACCACAGAAGAAGCATTATGCTGGTGACTGTGAAAAAGCAAGCTCACTAGTCTGGCTCAGACATCAGGTCAGCTGTATGTGATCATATGCCCTCCCTCAAAGCTACTGGAATAACTATTACTTAGGTTTTTTAAATAAGTAAACATATGGACTCTATTGAGAATAATGGTGCTTAAAAAAAAGTACCCTCATTTCAAGAAGCTGTTTTATAAATTGCACGCTAACAAAAGGTGACAACTGACATAAGGCTCCTAGTAAAAGCTTTCGTCTTCCACCTGTGGGTCTGAGAACCCTGCACTGTGTGCTATCACAACAGCCATCACTAATCCCGCCTGCCTTCATCTTTTAAACTTTTGCTATGCAAATATATGCTCATAAAGTCTGTCTCCATGCTGTGGACAAGGAAGAGAATTTAGCTGCTAAATGCATTAGTCCAGCATCATCAAATACAACCAACACACTTTAGAAAAAATTCTAAGACCATGGTAAGGATGAGGAGAGGGGAAGAAATCTTTCTTTCATCTGAAGCTCTGTGCCAAGCCAGTGACCTCAGTCTTGACCTGTTAGAATAAGGTTTTCCAGAGAGGGAAATTAATTCAGCCTCCAGCTCTATTTGATCTCTGACCTTTCTCTACAAAACAATTTGCATACAGTATGTCTGAACACAATCAGTTATATCATGAGGGATTTATAAGATCATCTGCCATATGCACAAAATCAAAATGACCCAGCCATTAAAACTGATGCTACTAGGAATTTGAACAGAATCATTTGTTCAGATCAACCATATGAAGCATTAGCTAAGTCAGACAAGGGTTAAACAAGCATCTCTGAGTGCAGTCCTTACATGGCTAAGATATGCTGGTTGTTAAGTAATGAACTGAAGTGTTTGATGCCACCAGAGTAATGTTATTATTTTTAATTGACATAAGTATATTCATTAGGCAAACTATAAGTGTTTCATGCACACATTATCATCTTTAAACTGCATTATGGATAAAAATTCTACCAAACTGGTCAGCAACTGCATACATGCTTATAATTAAATGACACTTTTCAAGACTCTTGAAGTATTAACTCATTACAAATTATTAGCTCAATAATTAAAAACACTTCAAATTAGAAGCAATCAGAAGCTCACAGTGAGTTCTCAGCACCAGAGATGCTAACAGGTTTTACAGCTTCCAGCCTCCTTCCTGAAAGCTCTGACAAATTCAAGAGAACTTGCAAGTCTTAGAAGTGCTCTGTAACCCAGCTCAATTGCCCTTGTCATTTCCTTCCCCAAGCACATTTTGCATTACAAGCTGTAAAAATAGTTTTCTTTAGATGTGATAGCTTGTTTCAACCACTGCTTCTTGCCTTCTTCATCTTGAATGGACATTACCTATTATAAACACTGTCTCTATGGATAGGTAGAGATTTCTCTTGACTGACACACAACCCAACACCTTAACAGAATTTTTCATATCACTCCAGGCAACACACACAATGACCACAATGAACCCTTTGGGCCTTAAAACCATCACAGGGAATTAGTAAGGAAAAACAAAATACACGTATCTTTCTTACATGTAGGAGCACATGAAGAAAGACCTACATTACACAATTGAAAGGTATAGCAGAGAAGAAGCCAGAGAAGCCAAAGAAGCCTAGAGCCTTTGCTTCATGCTACAGTCTCTCAGAAGAAATATGCGTGCCTGACATAATACTGGCAGGATATCAGCTGCTCTAGGTGATGCCCCTTCTGCATAGAATGGAGGAGGAGGTGGGACAGAGGGATGAGGCTGCTTCAAAGGCACAAATCCTATTTTACGTGCTTCTGAAGGAGAAGCAATTACAGACAGCTCCTCTCTGTCCATAGCTAACCCACCAAGCAGAGCAAGAGTAGTTCTATACTGGCTGCATCTCCTCATTTTGAGCTTGATTTTGACTTTTCTGACCCAAGTCTGGCAAACCTCCAGGGCATGTGCTAATAAAGCACAAGGAAATAGCTCTGAAAGCTAACGCCAAAAGCTTGGAGGCCAATCAATATGTCCAATACACTTCAGATTCAGGCTTTCTGCCTGCTTCAGTCTTGCAAAAAGCATATTTTTTTTTTGAAGGACAACTTTAGCAGCTTACACCTCTAGTTTCCTCATAGGGAATATTTTGTGTTAGATAAGCCACTAGCTGAAAAAGACGTTCGCAATCTAAATGTTCAGATCCTTTTTCGAGACTTTCAACGTAGCTTTGTCTAGTAACAAATTCCAGTGTCCAGATATATCATGGAAACCTTCGAAACACTGAGACAAGTACTTAAAAAACTGAAAAATTGTTATCAATCATCCACATCCAGGCCACTTAACTTCCTCTAACAAACAACACAGTTGAAAGCAGATGAGAGCTAGAGTTTAATGACAGTTTGCTGTAGGAAAGGTGGATCACCTCTTCTCTTTCATTATGTCCTTGCAGCTTCAAAAAAGTCCCAGACATCTGCAGGCCATTTCCAAGCTTTTATCATTTACTCCACAGATTCTTTAAGAAGTTCTATCAGTGGTTAAAATCATCACAAAAATGGTGTATATCATATGACACCAATATTTGCTAGTCATCACCTGTACTCTGATATAACCTTCCTTTCTTCTGATATTAATAGCAGCACTGCCAGTAATTAGGTAGCCCCAATAAAGCAGCCCACCTTACTTCTTTCATCCTCCATCTCCCTCTTAACTTACAGGATTTCTTTGGGAGGGAGATGACATTGGATTGACATTCTGAAAACACAGATGAATTTCTATTTCCATAGAGAGGTATTTACTCCACATTTAAATTCTTGAAGTTTATGCAACCCTCATCATCACATCAATCCAAGACCCCAATCTGCTACTCATGCCTATTAAACATCCCACTGCAGCTCTTTGCTGAATAGGCTGGCAGACATAAACACACATTGCAGTGCTTTGCCAAAATGTCATCTCAGCATCACAAACTTTCACTGCTAGCTAAAAAAACCTGTCAGCTGCAGTCCTAGGCTTGTACAACATCAGCAACCAGCTACCATCACAAATCCTCCGGAGACAATGACTTCCAGATAGGCACAGAATGAATCACATTCAAGCTTCTTGCCTTCCAAGGCTTACACACTCCTTCTTGGCCAGCAGAGGAAAGGAACAGTGAAACGTGGCAGAAGATGCTAAGGTGAAACTTAAAATAACCTGCTAATATTTGGAAGCTTGTAAAACCCTTACCTTAAGTTGCACAAAACTGCCACTTTACAATTTGTCCAGCTATCATGGGTTACAGGAAATTATTTCCCATCTGAAACTGCTCAATCTTTCACACAAAGTGGGCAAGAACAGGCATAGCTGGCATGAACATATATCATCCCCAAATGAACTTAAAAAGTATTCCTCTCACCAAGCAGCACCTTTCTGAATATTTAACATAGGATTGGCAACTATTTACTGCATGAAATTCCATGGATGGATGCATAGGAAAGACTGGGACACTATGAAATGGAACTGGTTCAATAGTTAGCCTGAGAGAATTCCATAATGCAATGGCCATACAGACACAGGTGAGATCAACACAGAAGCCTGGAATGTGCTCTGGGGGCGTATTAGGTAAGTTACACGGAAACAGGAGATGGAGGATATATGACGTGGAAGGGAGACTAGAGTAAAGTAGAGGGAGGAAACAGCAGACGGCAGACAAGCAAACCCTTACAATAAATGCAAAAGGCAGACTGCTGGTAAAGGAGAGGGAATGCCTTCTCTCTCGTAAGTTAAAGAAAAAAATTTTAAATGGTGTTCTATTTGTAGATTTTACAAATATTATCTCATTAACATGACATGAACAATTCCTAGTGGAGAACATTTACCTTTCTATCAGCTGGCAAACAATTATTCTTGGAGACCAAGGGAGATCGGCACATTCAGTTTAAGATGGGGGTACTTAATTTCTCCACAGTCAAAGATAAATCTGAGCTTAAGCAATTGCTAGAAAATAAAGAACAATATGATGCCACCCAAAAGCACCTTAACTCAATCTCTCCACAGATAATCAGGAAACATTATGGTCAGAAGTAGTGAAGGCAGCAGGTAGACCCTGGACATCAGTCTGCACTAAAATGTTCTCACAGCATGAAAGCCATTAGGAAACCAGGAAAACTCACAAGACCTTTATACTACACTGACATTTGCTCTTGAATTAAGGAAGAGCAATAGCCTCCAGGATATTTTGATAACACCTTACGAATTTTCTTTCCTCAAGTGCTGCTTAAGTTACAGATATGAATGCATGGAAATGCTTTGACAGAGAGAACATGGTCTTCCTTCAAATACTATTTTGCCCTCTGAGAAAAGATACTCGCAACATGGCACACAGTAGGAAAAGTATTTTCTCTGCCAACCAGAGAGGTCAAGCATAAGTTGCTATTCGAAGTTCTACCAGCACTTCAACACCCTCTGCAACAAACACAAAAACTCTAGTACTTCTATCTACAGTCATCAATCTCCTACCTTCTGGTTTTTTTTCCCCAAGTATTGTTGTTTTCTGTGTACATTCATTTCTATAGCGCCCAGCCTCATTTTAAATATTTCAAACAGAGGTGTTCAAAATTAATCTACTCACATCCAGAAGTGCTACCAGAATGTGCACATATCTGCCAAGAAGGAAGTGACAGGCAAGAAAATCTTTTAAAGCAAAAGAAAGGTAGAACAAAAACATTGTATTTCCTTGCTGGCTTTGTGACTTCTGTACCCTTCCTATTAATCAGCGTATTTTCTGTGGGACATAGAGCAGATGCAAAACTTTAATGTCACCTGCCTGTGGGTGCCTTACGATTCATAACAAATACAAGTTTGCTGTTTCTAAAATATGCGTTAGCTTTATAGAACAAATTTGTTACAGATATTTTAGTACAACACACCACCATTACTTCTGAAATCAGCAAAAGAAGGTCTACCAAAATAAATCAGTCCAGCTAAGCTACAACCAAAGAGATCTGTCAGCTCACTGACAGTTCCACTTCCTCCAAGAATTTAAAGAAACAGCTAACAAAGGCTTTCTCTTAAGAGGGTCTTCTGTGAATTAGCTCCTGAGCAGTGTGGATCCCCGAATGGGAAATCTATCCCTCATTCTTCCACTCTCCATCAACTCACAGACTTTAAAAAAGGAAACACTGCTAACAGCTGCTAAGTATCCTCTTTGTTTTGCAGCAGTCACTCATACATTATGCATAGATCAAGAAAAAAATAAAGGGAAAAAGAAAATCTACCCTGGACTATATGCTCTGCACATTATGATTCAAATAGAAATTTGAGCAAGTGTTGCCTGACTGATGTTCAGCTGTGACCATCTGAGCAGGTCTTCTCCTATAAATAATCTAAACCACTTTGTTTTCCTTGAGGAAGACTGACAGTGTCCTAGTTATCTCACCAGAAACCACACTAGGTTGAAGGCTTGCAGGGCCAGGTTGATGGAGCACTGAGCAACCCGGTCTAGTGGAAGGTGTCCCTGCTCATGGGAGGAGGTTTGGGACTAGATGATCTTAAAAGTCCCTTCCAACCCAAATCATTTTACGCTTCCAAACCATTGCTGTAATTGCTCCTACACAATAGCTGGGAGTGTCACATCAGAACAATGGTGAGGCCCGCCCTGAACAACCAGAAAGCCCATCTCTCTACATTGCACAAGACAAAGTGGCACTGCTTGCCTCAGGTGTAAAGGGTTAGACCTACAACTGACTGGCAGGCCCACTAGGGAACTAGATTATTTAATATATTTAATAAAACTTATCCATTCTCTACTGTTACTTTTATTAGACCCATAAAGGGTAAGAAGTAGTTGAGGCAGGCAATTAGATGCCAGACCCCTAAAGCCTGCTTGCTCTACAGTATCTACAGAAAATATTTAACTCCAGAAGTTAATTGGGTGGAGGCTATTTGTACATTGCAATGATTAGACCTACTCCTAGAATCTTATTTCCAACAAAAAAATATACTAAAATTAATTTCAAAAGCTTCAGCAATTTTCTATGTGGCATGTCAGTATTATGGCACGGTAGCAAAGAAAATACGCTAAATAGACCTCAACAAGATCAAAAGAGACAAAAGAAGAACATGCCTGTTGAAGCTTTTCAATTACCAAGCTAGGCATTTTTATTGTATGCAGGTAACGAGGAGAGCATTAAAACAGTGTTGAGGACTTCAGTGTTGGTATTCAAACTTTGGGAACTGATATCCAAGATAACTTATGTAGAAGTCAAATGTCATCTCTAAGGTATTTCTGCCTAAGATTTCTAAACTGATCTGTTTCTAAATTCAAAGTGTAAACTGCAAAACTCCAAGATTTCATAGTCAGCTTTTTTGGTTTTTTAAGCTACAGATGGTAATCAAAACTTCTTTGGGAACACACAGGAATCTCAGTTTGCAACAAGACAAATCAGATATCTTTGAAAGAACTGGTATCACTTACATTTAAGAAACTGGTGTTTAATAAAGCAGAAAAATATCCTTCCCTCTGCCACTGAAAGACAAATTTTCAGAGACACTCACAGGGTTTGCATTCCTTCTAATAGGACTTCCCAAACGAGCAAGTTACAGATGACTGGAGTACACTGTGATGTTTGGTGTCTTAATCAAAACTGAGTTGCTCTCACCAAAATTAAAAGGTGTTTCATCATGTCTTTAGTCTCAGCAATGCACTGTGTCTCATGGAGCTTCCCTGTAAGAAGGATCAAAAAAGCTTCTACATATTTTTATATTTGATTATAGTGATTCCCCAAAGGGGATTCATCCACCCTGGCTCTGAACAAAGTATAATGTCTGTGGAAAATTTTGTTCATTCACAAGATTAGCTGTTCTAGTAAAGAAAAGTAATAAGACAAGAAATACTCTAAACCTGTGGGTTCCACTGCCCTGAATGTTTACGCTATGACACCGTTTGAATTCTAAGAAGTGCCAGGAAATGCAGGGGGTGGGAAGGGGAGATACAAAGTTACCATTGTTTTTACTCTTAATTTTCACATTAAATGCAATTAGCAAGGGTTCCTGATTTTCTATAGAAGAAAACACCTAATGCCTAAATTGTCAGTCTTTACAAATAGAGACTTTTTCACTGAAAGCTTCATAATTAAACCAATTAGTTGTATTACCTGCTTGGGAAGTGTATTGCCTACTTACTTGTTACCTGCTACTATAATTTTGTGGTTTCAGTGCAATTTACTGCAAATGTGTTAAATTAAGAGACACTAGGAAAAAAACCCAGATTTAGCACATAGAGACACCAAACATGATCCATACAGAACCCAAAAATCTTAAGGACATGACCTGTTTGTCTATTTACTTTAGTAAAATCTACAGCGCATGAAATCCATATGACTAGAGCATCATAGGGTACTCGAAGAAGCTTAACATTTCAGCTTGACTGAGAATTTTGGAGCTAGAACAGTAAAAATAAAATTACTCAGCATGGAAATCATAGAAGTTGGCAACTGTTTATTCTTGAGATGCCAGAGAACCAAATGGCATGGATTCAGTGAGGTTAAAAACTTCAATTTGTTAATTACCTATCTGAAAATAAACTTTGTAACCCATATTTTGTTTTCAAAATATTATACATTCGATACTCACTTGCCGGTACATCCTCTCCCCCCACCCCCATTTGTATCCATACATTCAGGCTGACATGCAAATAGGACATCCATGTTCATCTCTGCATTAAATGCAACTATCATAATTTTTACTTTTTAAAAACTTATTTAGAAGACACACTGTACACAAAAATAAAACACACACAGGCACACAATAAGTGTTTTGTCATTCAGTAAAATACTTCTTGCAGTACATTAGCCCTTTTACAATTAATTTGAGCCTACTAACCACCACTACCCTGGCTGTGTTTAGCAGTGAGCTTCTGCCAAAGAAGAAATCCCCCAGGCAGCCTCAGATGGGCACTCTCAAGTCATCCCTGTCTCTCACTGTCTCAGCTGTCACTCCACACTGCCTGCTTACATCAGCTGCAGGGCAGGTGGGTGACAGTGGGGTGTCACAGCAGCTCTCCAGCCTGGCCTCACCTAGCTGCTTATGCTTGTGCTTCATGCTCCAAAGCACACCAGTTTTTAAGGCTGCACTAGGCCAGCTTGCAGAAACTTCTCAAGAAAGAGTTTCACCAAGAATTTGCTATGTATTTCTCTGCATAAGTATCATTGTACCCACAGGTTTAAATAAAAAAAAAAGTATTTTTAATTAGTTTTAAGTCAAAGCCAAACTTCCCTCATGGCACAAAAAAAAATGCCAGTCACCACACAAGACTGCAGGCTTTCACACAGGCAAGCAGCCTTAACACACATAACCTTACAGAGATAAATGACACAAAGTTATATTGATACTTTGAATGTCTGGTTGGCACCTTCTGTTATCTCAGACAGACTCACCCTGCTTCCTTCAAGGTTCCATTGCTATTCTGGATGCCCACACCTGCCCTACCAAGCTGTCAGTTTACCTGGAAAATCCAAGCAAAATCAAGCTCACGTGCTCCTGAGCTGCAAAGGAATGCAAACCCACTAGGTTTTAAAATAACTTTGTTACTCAGTTTTGATATTAACATTTTTGAAATGGCTACTCATCCCTTGCAAAACCAGTAAGAGATAGAGATGCAAGGCAATCCAGGAGGAGCCACAGATACCCATCAGCTACATGGCCATATTGCATAGATGACTGAGAATCTCAGTCTAAAAATATCGGTATCAAGCCTCAAATGAATGATTTTCTATATCTAAAGAACAAAACACCAGTTCAGAATAATGTTGCTATTAATAGGAATAATATGCAGGTACATTATGGATGTTCTTTCATTTCACAGACGTCATTTTATTCTGTTACAGCCATCACAACCTAAATACAAGCTTTACAATACAGAGAACAGATTTAAAGGAAAGTCAGCAGACATTTGCTCTATACTTTATAATTACAGGGATCTGTACAGAGAGATAAAAAGGCATTAGTTATGGTCAATACTAAAGGGGGTAATTGTGCATTACAGCAGTGATGATCCTTATTACCTTGAGTTTCAAGACCTGTGAACAGAAAAGAATATTCTCAGCATAAAACTACGCAAGAGCTTTAGCAGAAACGAAGGGCAGAGACTACTGTGACCATGCCATATTCATGTATCCCCTGGCAGTTCATTAGATTCTTCATTTCGCAAATCTTCCCACACAGCTTTTACAAAGATCCATGACCACATCAAAAGCACCATGTTACATATAGCTGAAAAAAAGAGGACTAAAAAATCCCCCAGGAATATTGATTTGAAAGAGAATAAAACTGCTTGTGAGATGTTTTCAAGACAATCCACGACAGTGAAATTAATCCCTACCACAACGTAATATCCCTTTTTGCTCCCCATAGTAAAGCACCAAAAGGATTTGTCAGACAGACAGGACTACACTTCAATAAGGATAAAAAACTCCAGTTTTAAGGATAAGATTTTTACAGCTCCTCTGGACACTAACTGCAAATAAGATACACAATAGAACTTCATGCTCAATTCCATGACAGCCATATTTTTGTGTAAATATTAAATACTCTTCCTAATCCTATTTTTGTCTAACTCTTAAATGTTCATACAGAAGACAGCAAAAAAGGAGGCATTTATCTCTTCTGGGTTATTTTTGTCTCCAAAAAAAAACCCACTACGCACATTTTGGAAACCATGGTTTCTGTCAGCTGAGGTCACTTTTCACCTAGTGTCAGGGGAAGAATATTAACTACAGTGTATGAATAAAAATACCTACAGTGTTTCATAGGATGACCTAGAGCAAAGTTAATCTGAATAATTGAGGATATTTGGAGGCATTTTTGAGATACTGTCACTGTATTAATGGAAGACAGTGACTCTCCAGACAGATTTGGACTTTAGATGCAACGTGTCTAACCAGTCAGTGGATTGGTACACAAATCCTCCACTCTACAACTAGAGAGGATACAACTTGTGCTGTTAAACCCGAGATTTGCTGTTTGACCTTTCAGCACTAGCAGACTGCTTCTCAACCCCAAATTCCGGGGAAAACAGTTAAACTATACAGCTATCCTACAGCAGCTGGCCTCCACTAGAAGCTGCTGAGTTCAGAACCACACCTAGATCACACTTCAAACCACAATCCAGATTAACTAAGACATTTCAGATTAGTAAAGCTACATGCCAAATTCTACTCAAGTTCCCAGATCCTGCAAGTCACTCAAAATACAAGCTATAAACAGCAGACATCTTCTTTGCTGTTCGTTTGACACAGAACAATTAATCCTGCATTCACACAGCTGAGAGACAGAAAGCACTTCATCCGCCCATGAGCCCCTCACTGCTTACTTCATCCCCTGGAAAAGACTGTAAATAAACAAACCTGTTTGGACAACTGGTCCTTCTTCACCAAGCCAGTGGCTGCAGCAATGTTCCCTGCTCCTTCCACAGTCTTTTGCGCCACTGCCGTCACTCCTGTCACCACAGCTCCTCCAACATTAGACACCTGCTCTTTGGTCTTCTCAGCCACTGAGGAGAAGCAGAAGATGGAAAAACACATGATGCCTCTGGGAGCTGAAAGTTTTTCAGAGAATTTATCACTGACAGCCCGACATCGTGAAAAGCCATAAGGCCATTACATTTTCTGTACCCCAAGTGGATCTTAAGAAATTATGTTATCCATCTGGTAACGCTGGAAGAGTGGAGGTAAAAATAAGCCTTAGCTGAGGCTCAATTTCTTTCACGTGAAAGACATCTGACATTTTCATTCATGTCGAACTGCACTTTAGGGAAGAAAATTCATTATTTAAGCGCTCTTATTACATCTATCTCACTGTATAACATACCCTAGTTTGGAAATGCATTCCAATTAGTCCACCAAACACTTGCTGCATGATACAGGGATGGAAGACACAATTTTTTGCATTAGACTCAAAAAAATGTTGATTATTCCTTTTATTTTTATTTTCCAAAATATATTTCATTAAAAAGCAGATCTATCAATGCTCAACCAGAGAATTTCAAACAGAACCTTTTATCTGACTCCCTTGATATTTTTGCCCCAAAGCTGATACATAATATACTAATTTAGAAAAAGACTGAATGTCAAAGCAAACTGGATTAATAGCTAACTTCCAAGCCCCAGGGAAAAAACAACTCATTTAACCTACCTATACATCAGCAGTTGCCATTCTACCTTTCAGAATATCACTGGGGTTTTTCGACTCATTCATCCCCAAGGGTTCTTTCTGATAGCAGCTTGAACTACAGTGAAACTGCTCTAAGAAAAGGGATGGAATGACTTCATGCCTTCAAGTTGCATACCCAGATTTTAGCAAAACACACATGAACTCTTCTAAACAAAGGAATGCTTTTCAAAAATATCCATCACATATTTTTGCCATTCTAACTAATCCTATCCTTTCCTTCAGGCTAAATCCCATCTGATCTGTATTTATAGCTTTATCTGCATCCTTTATGAGCATGGGATGGATTTTACTTCAAAGTTAGGCCACTGTTTCTGAGCCTTTTTTTGGGAAGCACATATGAAAATTGGACTTTCTGTGGATAAATTACATTTCTTTAATTCCTTACATAAAGAGCATCAGTTGTCCATATCACAGGGCAGGCGGCATACATTACTATGATTGATAATAAAGAGCAAAAAATAGGAAAAGGCTAGAAAACTAAACATTAATAGTATGTAATTTTTATTAAAGGCCCAAATTATAACTATCTGCTGACTGAAAATGGAGACAGATAATTTAATGCTTATTCTAGATAATTTAAAGGGAAAAGTTAGTAACTAATTAGGTATTCTCTTATGACCAGGAGTTTTCATTATAGATTAGAACAACAGACTACACATTGTCTGAAATTAGAAACAGAAAAAGACTGTTTCAAATATCTCCCACACTATACACGCTAATAACCTAAAAGTTCATGAGAAATTTCATTGCATACATCCCCTACTCTATTGCCATGCTTTTTTCAGGGGCTGGGAAAAAAAAAGGTAATAAAAAGTGGCTTTTCCTGAAAAGCAAATGTTGCCCTCAAGGAAGGTTTGACTTAATGCTAGCAAGTGCAAAAAGACATCTGTTAAGATGCACCATTTGATTATTACCAGCTACTGACAAAAAAGAGCTTCAGATTTTATGCATGAAATTTATATAGGAAGCTTTCCACTAGTTCTTGCAAACACATATCTTCAGATGTGTGTCCTCATAACACACTATATCTTGCAAAGCCTAGAGACCTGATTGTGCTTGGAGTCTTTCAGAAAGAAATTGAGTAACATTATGAAAAAAAACTCATTCATGTTCTTCCAAATGGCAAAAAGAATTCTAAAAAAAATAAAGTAGCATCTTATAAAAGTAGATTCAAAAATCCAATTTCCCAATAAATAATTAAACTTCAAAAAAATTAAAAGAGGAGATATGTTTTGGGTAAGTTTCTGTAATGCTTTTTATTTTTCCTCTGTCTCATTCATTTTCTGGGAGAGATCCTGGGGTGCATCCCAAGCAGCATAACCAGCAAGTCAAGGGAAGGGATTCTGCCTGTGCTCTGGTGAGACCCCACCTGCAGGGCTGCACCAGCTCTGGGGTCCTAACACAGCACAGACCTGAACTGATGGAGTGAGTCCAGGGGACACCACCAAGATGATCAGAGGGATGGAGCACCCCTCCTACAAAGACAGGGAGCTGGTAAGACCCTAATTATGGCCTTCCAGTACCTAAAACCCTACAAGAAAGGTGGAGAGGGACTTTTTACAGGATCGTGTTGGGGCAGGGCAGGAGTAGATGGCTTCAAACTAAAAGAGGATAGGTTTAGATATGGAAGAAATTCTTTACTGTGAGGGTGGTGAGGCACTGGAACAGGTTGCCCAGAGAAGATGTGGATGCCTCATCCCTGGAAGTGCTGAAGGCCAAGGGGCCATGAGCAACCTGGTCTAGCAGAAGGCATTTCAACCCATGTAAGGGGCTTAGAATTAGATAATCTTTAAGGTCTTTTCCAACCCAAACCACTGGTTTTGATCCTATAATTCAGGGTCCTTTCTTTCTGTTAAATTTTTTTGTATCGAAGTGCCACACATTCTTTTGAAAACTCCCCTTTCCAAAAAACGTTGTATGGCAGAAAATGTGAAGGACAAATTCAGCAGGCTTGATGCTGACAATGGCTCAGTTGGCCTTGAGCAGACTCATCCTTTCTGATAAAATGATAAAGCATGGTTGTACTGTGTTGATTGTCACAGACACAATTAGTTTCATTTTCTCAAGCTCTTAAAGCACCAGCACCTCAAAATACCAAGAAACAGGGTGGAACTGAGTGCACTGTGGATGCTGCAGTGTAAACTATCTGATTCTCAAATGCCACTATTATACTCACATTTCTTACACTATGTTGTCATGGCAAGTACAACCACCTACCAAGAGCAACTATCCAGTGGCTGCTGTTCCCACTGCTACAGGATTTTGGTAAGGGACTGTCTGAAGTACATTTCCTCTTCGCAGAAACACATTATCCTAGGAAATGCTTAGTACATATAAACTCAAATGAAAAAGGAAAGAATCAGGCCACTAACACTGTTACTGGCACAACATTAAGATACTGATAAAAGTAGTAACAAAAGCAGTATACTTAAGATGGCTTCTATTTCAGACAGCCACAGTTTAACCTCAGTTGGCAACTAAGCAACAGACAGTTGCTCATTCACTTCTTCCCCCAGCAGGACATGAAGGAAGGGAATTGGAAGGGTAAAAGTAAGAAAACTTAAGGGCGAAGTATGGTTCAATTGAAATAAAATAATAGCAAAAAAAATTGTAATAAAAAGGAAAATAACAAAGAAAGAACGATATAAATCCCACAGGTGCAGGTGATGCAAATTAAAACAATTGCTCACCACCAACCCATGTGCAGCCAGTCCCCAAGGAGATGACCCCCACCAACCTTCCCCACCTTCCCCATAATTTTACTGCTCAGCATGGTGCCATACAGTATGGAATATCCTTCTGGTCAACTGAGGTCAGCTGTCCTGGCCATGTCTTCCCCCAGTTCTCTGTGAATCCCCAGCCTTCTCACTGTTGGGGTGAAGTGAGAAGCAGGAAATGCTTCACGTGCAAGCCCTGCTCAGCAATAAGCACAACAATGTCACGGCCAGTGTTACCAACACTGGTTCCAGCACAGATCCCAAACAGCCCCATACCAGGTACTATGAAGAAAATTACCTCAATCCCAGCCAAAACCAGCACACAGACACATCATAAGAAAGCTGACACGGGAGTTACCACAGAAGATCTCTCACACACTGCTTGAGAAATCAGACCCATGAAGATAAATTCAGCAAACTATATAAATAGTGCAGATTGGCAAAAGCAGTCAGAGTAAGGAGAGAATCTTCGTTCCTGTCTCTAAAGGATAACTAAACATCAACATCATTACCAGAGTGACTCTGATAATGAGCTCCAGCCTGGTGACCCTAAAGCTCTGAAAACCCTGCAACAGGAGAAGAAAAACCAAAATAAGTTTCCAGTCTTATGTATTTTATTATGTACACTAAGTAGCAATGGGGAAAGCATTAAGTGTGCACAAACAAATCAGTTCAGCATGCAGGGGGTTGATTCCAATTTATTAAATTTATCTTAATGCTTAATGATCTTAAGCCATTAAGTCTTTGTAAAATTGATATTTGCTCCACATCACAGTGTTGAGAACCAGACTAAATCAGCTTCTGCAGAGCTTTGCTGTGCTATGGCTTGATTACTTTTTATCTATGCAGAGACTGTCCATTCCATTAAAGGACCCTGGGACAGCATACAATGACCCACACCAAGGGTGAGTTTAATTTCTAATACTGACTATAGTACTGTGCAAAAAGTGTTAGCATTGAAGTTGTCTTTGCACTACTTATTACAGACAACTGGACAGCATACGGTACCAATGTAAAACCTCTGGAGCAATTCAAAATAATCACTTCTTACTTTCAATCTTAAACAAAAAATGTAGATTCAAACCACAGAATTTCTCTGAATTAATGAACTTACTCTTATTGTACCAAATACACTTTTGAGTATGTATTTCAAACAGTAAGTTTCTCTTAAGTGCTTGAAGAATTCATTTACAAAGATGCCATAAATATGGTGGCTCTTTAATTTATGCAATTTTCTGTAAGATACCTGGAGGAGTTAAAGAGCAGCAATATCAGTGACTAAGAATGCTAAGAAGAACAAGAATGATCAGATAAAAGAATTAAGCAAAACACTTGACTATGGTTTACTACTATCAATAATGTGTCTTTACTCACATGTTTGAAGGATTAAGAGGTTTTTTGCCCTGACTTATTTAAAAATAATGCTTTTAGACTATCAGGAGATGGACTGTAAATATTTCATCTTTGATAGTGTTCATTTCTGGGAGATAAGTAAGATGGGTGAATTATGCATTTACAGTCGAAGGCCAGGAGACATTTTAATTAGGAAGGCAAGTCTAAACACAGGCATACACCCCATAAAACCAATAAGCAAAGCTGCTTTTATCAGAAGTTCAGAGAAAGGGTGACCTGACAAATAACACACTTACCATACTCCTGTGAATCACAGCCTGGAATCCTCATTTCACAGTATCTTGATGTCACTAAAGCTAGTACCATGAGGTCACATCTAAAGCAAGGAACACCTCAATCTAGTAATTCTGAGTTTGGAAATTAACTGATTGAAGAATGCAATGAGGTTTTTTAGCTCTTTAAGGTGTGTCACTGCAGTCATTTCACAGACATTTCATCAGCATAGGGGGTTAAAGCACAACTCATTCAAAAATAGCAAAACTATCAAGATTTTGGAACTCAGACATTAAGAAAAGACTGACTGCAAAACTGTGAGCACTAATTTTGATCTGTGATTCTAGTTTGTATCTGATTGTCTCCAACCTCTCAAATAATTTTTATTTACATAAAAGTGTTTATTTCACCTCAGGTTTCATATGATGCACTGGGGAGTTAATATCATAAGACTAGCACAACTTGTGAACTCCTAGTCATATGAAAAGAGACAAGTAGGTCTTTACAAGCGACTTAAAAACCATTTTTGTCACATCAACTTTAACAGCATTGATTTAAATGGATTTGATTTCTACATCAACTTCAATAGCATCTCTGTCTTCATGCTACACCTTATAGAATCATTACAGTGAACCCAAATCTGTTTTCATCTACCTTCTTCTCTTGCCAGAATAACTATTTATAGGCTTGCTATTATTTTTTTTAAACTCTTAAAATGTGTCCAAGCACTTGCTCAGTTCTTACACTAGCAAGTCCATACTGTTTCATTTTGGAAGCTGTGATCTCTAGATTTTGCCTGAAGTCTTCTCACTGCCACATTTCAGCCTCCTCGTTTTCCATTTTCATTCAACAGCCAAACTCATCTCAAACAGCTTGAAAGGTCAGAAGGTAGCGAACTGCATCACAGAGCCCATTATTCCCAAGTTTTGGGTGTTTCACTTTGTGCCACCTGTTTCCTAAAGTGTGAGGAGCAGCTACTGTTTTGCCTAATATCAACACTAATCTTTTCAAATTTTCTATTCACAGGCACAGCACATAACAGGTGTGTTCCCCTTATGTTTGGCTTCACACTTGTTTTGTACCTTCCAGAAGAAACTATAACATATTTTCAAATCCATTAAAAATTCTATTTGCCTACCGAAAATCTCCTGCCTAATTAAATATATTGCCATCACATAAAGAGCAGTACAGCATTTGCGATCAGTAGTTTCTTTCAGGATGAGGAAGCGAAGTCCCCCACTGAGGTGGCCCACTAGAATCCCAGTGCTTCAGCATGTTTCATACATGTGCAAATGCCCTTGACTTTGATTCTAATACAGCTTGGTGAGCATCACCTCTATTAACTAGCTTCCTAGTGCTGTCAGTTGCTGCTCCCATATCTGGGATGATATTGGATATATATGTCCCAAATTTCATTCTACTGCAATCCTCTACTGGTCATAGTAATGATCCCACTGAATATCTTTCTTAATTGAGGTCTAATGAGCTGACATTTCAAGTCTCATAACAGCACACATAGTTAGCCTAAACTCTGAAGGACTATCCTCAATATTCTGTTCTGTTTTGTTACTAGAAATACTCTTGACTGACTTTTCAACCATTTATGTGGGTTGTGTATTAAGTACTGACATTCGTTTACCTACCACTGTTTATCCTTTGCCTTGGCCTATGTGAGCACAATGATACACTGACAAGTGAGCTGAATGAGAGACTGGCTGAACACTGAGGGGAAAAAAAAATTTCTACTATCTTATTTGTTTCTGAATTTATTCATGGGAAAACAACTTAAATTTATTGACCATGCATTCTCTTCACATCTCCAGAATGCCCACATTCTATAGCAGAAAATTATACACTTTATTCAATGCCCTATGGCCAACTAAGGCTTTTCTGCACTCTGTAGATAAAGAGTTTCATTCAGTTTGCCCCTTAAAACAAATTATTGGTTACTGGTTTCAGTTCATACCTAAAATAATCCCTGCAAATCAATTTAAAATGCAAATTTACTCTTTCTTGGTGTAGAAATGCTATTGTGAAGTTACATACCTGGCATTAAATTCCAAGTTTGAAAGCGATCTTGCTACTGAGAGATTAGTCAGTTTAAAAAAACCCAAAACATTTCAAACCACTCATAACTGTGATTATTTGTAATTCAAATCAAAACTCTGAAATTTGTTTCTTTCCATTCCAATGTAAGCCATTTCCATTCAGTCTTCCCACCCAACCAAATCTCTCAATGCTTTTCTTATGCTTTTCCATCTTTCATAAATTGTAGTGCTCTCAAAAAACCTGATTTTTTAACAGCTAAATGGCTAGTTAATCTCATGCAGCAAAGAAGCTGAAACCAAGAAATAATTATCTTACCTGTTGTAACACCATGAACAACTCCTTCCTTGGTCCTGGAACCTAAACAAAGAAAAATATTAGGTTGAAAATCCATATCCTTAAGTACTGGTAAAGACTAGATAGATGATAAAGCAGGATTAATACATAGACTGCATACCATTGCACACAATATTTTCCAAGGTTATTAAAAAATTAAAAAGAAATTCAGTCTAAGGGAAAAGGGCAAAACCATCAGTAAAGAACAACTGCATGGATGGGTACTGACTATGGAAGGGTGAATAATACTGGAAACACTTCTGCAGTATGTAGTGACTTCCTTGCCATTTTCTGAATAGCTGTGCTAGGCCTCCCACTTGTCAAACTCACATGGATGACTCTGCACAGAAACCATGTTAATGTCCTGAAGAGGACCATGTGTGCATTTGTAGAAGGTTTGATCTACAGTTTCCGGAACATCCTTAAAATTTCATCTGTGGCAGATCTCATTTTGCCAGGCTTGACAATCACTACTGATCTACAGAAAGGCCAAGAGGTTAAATTCAAGGGGAGATGGAAGTGCTAGCCAGATTGAGATATCAATTAATCCAAAAGAAGAGCTTTAAGCAGTAGATAGGATTTCAACATGAAAATGTCCCCCAGGTGACACCCAAGGTCTGCTGCATCCACTGTCCTCGTTGTCACAGGCACCTGTCACAACTCACATATGATTTGCAGGAAGCAACCTTGAACTTGTGCTAGACCAAGTCACAACACAAGACCTGTGTAAGCAATGTAACTCTGCCATGCTGAAGACCAAACCGATTTCTGCAACACCCATGGGAAAAAAAAAACACTTTTCACCATGCTGCATGAAAGGAACAATCTCCTGTGTCTTAAAGGGGAAGAGAAACTAATTAGCACATACTGCTGTTTAAAACACAACTGTGTGTCTTTTTACCTACCAGCCCTCTACATGCCCTCGTCAGGTCCCATAATTTGGCTACATTTCAGGGATTAGTATCCATCTGTGGACTATGATGCTTAACAATATGTAATTAACAGAGTTTATGGCTCCTAGTTAATCATCTTACTCAGTATGAGATAGGATGACATTTTATTTTTCTTACCTACACAGAAATGACTTTAGCTGTAATGCAATTTTTTTGCTGTCATTCAGTATTTGAGACATCATAATTTATACTTCTGACATTACATTTCTAACGTAACAGAAGAAAATGCATGAACAGAAGAATATTAGAAAAAAAACAACTTTTTGTCCAAAATTCTTTGCAATAATACAATTAAACATAGAGACAGAATAGAAACTCATTCATCAATATGTCCCATTTGCTGCTAGTGCAAATTTATGGAACTTTAGCCATGCAGTTCAGGCACTATTAGATTTATCACATGATTGAAAAGGCTCTCTTACCCATGGGCAAGAGTAGAATAAAAATCCCGGATAAATTCAAGGGGAAAAAAATACTGCATCACGTAAAATGAAATGTTCCTTTAGCTAATGATGAGGTTGAACAGCTAAAAAGACTTTTTCCCTCTTTATTCCAATTTTATCTTTAAAAAAAGTTTGCTTTCTCTCATTGAAAAATATTTACCATTGAACAATCAAAAGTTTAATTCTATGTGAAGTGTTCACACCTAAGGACTTGTTTTAGGAATTTGGTTCTCATCAAATGAGACCTGATAAAGCAAAGCACATCCTGGAATTCAAGCAGATGATAGTTCTGATTTCTGGAAACTAAACACCACTGCAGACTTACAGTGTGCCTACTGGAATACTTAAATATTAAGCACATGCTTTGAAAGGCATTGTTAGACCTGGCCAATATCTCGTTCATGTTGTTGAACTGACTGCTTGCAAGCCAAGCAAACACATGGAAACCTGTGAATTAGTACGCGGTTCCCTAACACCAGAAAGGGATGGATGGTTTGACAGAACTCCTTGAGGACCCGTGCAATGCACACATCTCCAGAGTGATCTATTCCAAATTGATTCTTACCTTACTCAACCAGACAATACAGCTATAACCACAACTACAACGTGCACAGAAATGCTGGTCTCCTTAGTGGAACATGGACTTTAAAAAAGCTCAGCTCACAGACCCATATGGAACAGGGTATATATAGCCAGATCCATTAACTGGCAAACAACCAGTTGGTTGGTGTTTCAGATCCTACAACATATGTTAGAGCTCAAGAGTACTTGTCCCACTGCTGCACACTTGCATGCAAGTAGCTGTTCCTGCCATCACAGCTACAACAGCATCTAGAAGCACATTAGGATCTGCCAGAACAGGCCTATAAATAACAGCAGCTGAATTCAGTAGGATGACTTATGGCTAGCCATGAAGGAAAGCTGGTTGTCCACACTGTTTCCAGGACAAACTAGCTATCTTTCATCCTGGCATTCCCAAAATATCAACTGTCTTGCTCGCCGTACCCTCCTTAACAAGGGGAACAGAGGAATCAGAGTAGGGATAATATAAAGACCAAGGAAAATTACTCTAACCTAAACCAAGAAGCAATAGTAGTACATGGTAATCCTACTTTTCCTAGCTGTAGTAGACTTCTGTGTGAGGGGAAGGAGAACACTAAACAGCATTTTTGGGTTTTTTTTTCAATTATAAAAAATACCATACAGTCTCTTCATGATTTATTATCATCACTGTCACTGTGCCAGAATGAAAGAGTGTATCAGCAGTTTGCAAATACACTCAATTCTGGACTATTTGAGAGACCAATGGACTATTCACATTACTTAGTCAGAGCTGACTACAGACTGGGAGACAAACTCAAATTAGAGGAAAGGGCAATCAACATTTAAGGAAAACACTTGCTTCCAAGTCCTGAAGCCCATTATTCCACAAGACCGACCTTGAGTCTCTTGACTACTCTGCTGGCTTTTCTACCACCAAAGGAAAATAAGAAATATTATGAAAAGGGAGTGGAGGAATTTGGATGGCTTTGCCAAATAGGTCATGACTGCTCTGCTCTACTCTAAGGCCATGTGCCAGCACAGGGAGTAGTAAACAGCTGTTAACCACTCTGCTGCTAATAAACTATTCCTTTGTTCTGCGAGCTTATGACACACCAAAAATCGTCAGACTGGAAACTGAGCACCGAACATGCACTCAAAGTCGACTGAGCAAAAGCTTCAGCTCCCTGGAAACACACATGAAGCTCAGCAGACATCATGAACACTGCACCACCAGGAGTGTGCGAGCACATCCTTCTTACTCAGTTCCTGGTTTCAAAGCGAGTGGGGATTAAGTACTGCCACTCACTTCTCTCTGCTTCACACTAACAGCTCTTGAAGGACACAAAGATACAGTTTTAAATTTACAGCACACACAGGACTGCTGAGCCTCAGTCCTTTCTAAACAACGACCAGACCATTTTTTGACATCAAGAAGGGTCCTGATGCTGTGCTTGAATGAGTTAAGAGAGAACCACCAATTTCAGTCGGCCAATGCTGAAGCCCATTGGCAGAGACATTTAAGGGGAAAAAACCCCCCAAAATACTTGAAAGCATAAAAACACATTGTAGACTGTATTGAAGGGATTTTGGGTACTTAAAAAGAGGCCAATCTGAGGAAAGAAAGTAGAGACTTCATCATGGACAGGGAAAAAAAATTCCTCAATTAATCCTCCAATACGCTGCTCTTCTACATAACTCTAACTTGCTCCTTTTGCCAAGAGAAATTTTCCTTGTGACAAAAAAATGCTAAAACCAAAACAGGAATAAAATAATTACAATGACCACATTTTATCTCAAGCAGCAGCTGTGGTTAATAGAACTTACCAGATAGAATTAGGTCATAGTCTTTCACATAACAGTTAAGAGCAGCTTGGATGGAAAGGTCCAGATGTTTTCCTCATTTACTTAAATTGCACTGATTTCACTGGGAAACCACATCCCCTAGGGGATCTGGACCTAAAATTCTGCATCATCTTAACTCTCCAGCAGCAATTGGAGGCTGAATGTTGTGAAACTGAACACGATTAACAGGTCCCACTCAGCCCAGTGTTGTTAGGGCCTTTTTTGCAAGATGTCAGGCAGCTTTCACAGTATAATCTGACTGTGAATATCAAATCTGAAAACCCAGCTATAGAAAAAGGGAGTAAGAAGTCTTCATGGGCTCTAATGAATTGTGCTGCTCCTCTCCTCTGCTCATAAAGGGGCTTCACCATCTTTTGCACTGCAATCATTATCATCCTGCAGAACAAAAGGTTATCACACTGCCTTTTGCTAATGCAGGGGAAGAGACACCTCTGCTGTGTGCTTGGGAAGTGTACAGAGAAACATTCAGCTCCTCCTTTCCCTATTTGAACTTGCTGAAACATCCTGCCGGTATGTTTCAAGCATACAACTGGACACAAGCTGCCAGAGCTTCTGGAGACAGCTTCCAACCAAAGTCTCTTTTGCCTGCACAACAAACTGTGTACATAGCCTTTGCCTCCTGAAAAGGAGGCACCTGGTGGAAGAAGGATACTCCACCATTACTACACTCACATGCACATGTTGCTATCATGGCTCAGGGCTCTGCGGTCCCCAGTAATTGCTTGAAATTCTTGGAAAAAAATAGTAAGCCTGCCCTCCAAAGTTCAACCTCAGCAAAAGCATCTCTGAAGACAACAGGAAATCTGTTGCCTTTGGGAACAGAACTAGGTTCAAATGTTATTATGGTCTGGAGAACCAGTCAGAAACAAAGACTAATTTAGCGCACAACACAGATTTCTAACACAAAGAAATCAATGACCTCAGAAGCATGGCCAGGACTACAGGAATACCAAATAAAATAAAGTCCTACCTCTGGAAAATAATTCCAACATCAAGCACAATACACAGTGGAAGAACAATCTATTTTGATAACTTGAAAATGAGCGGATGCTCATTTTAAAATAGATTCATCCTACAATTAGTGCTCAAAATGACTGCCATCCCTGCTGGCAAGAGCACTGAGCTTTGCTATGGCTTAAAAGGGAGGGAAGTATATTCCAAATGAGTAGTCCACACTATTTGGAGCAGAAATAATTTCTTACAGGCTGGCACTAGCCTGCAAGAGGGAATCCAAAAAAGGCACTGGAAAACCAGAGACCTCAGTACTCCCATTGAAAAGAAATGCTTCTGGTTTTCAGCTCTGTTTAACTTCTCTCTGTTACATGTGCACATCTCTTTCAGTACACACAGCACCCATTATAGAACTGACCTGCTACAAAATCAACAGAACAAAAATGACCTACAGAAAAAGATATCATTTTCCCCTCCACTCTTTTATAGACTAGCTTTATTTGATGAATAAGAGAAACAGATCCATAATAATTTTTTATAAATAACCACTTACTCATATACTCTTGGCAGATTGTTTTTCTGTGAATTTTTCATGACAGCATTTGCAAGACAGTCTTCTAAAGCCCAATACTTGCTAAATGAAGATGACTATCATGCATGAAAGTACCAGTCAGGAATTTGAAAATAATTTTATCCCAGGCTTTATGCAAGACTTGTGTGGCCTAGAATAAGACACTAACAACTGCTTTGCTACCTTGAGGTCTACCTGCCCTCCCTCATTAACTGTATAGGCTCTGCCTTGAGAAGTTGTGGAAAATATCTGCCATGAATTTGCAATAGTAATTACAGAACATGAAATCAATTTCAGAAGATAACACTTTGTCATAGAAAATGTTACTGTCAACATACCAAGCAGTCAGCACGTTTATGCCTCAACTCCTGGGCTAACCTCTCAAGTGTCTTCTCCTGAAATCCTATTCAAGGATTTCCCACACGCTGTGTAGAATGTTGTGAAGCTACCTTCACCTGCAGCTTTTACATTTTTTCATATTTATTTTTACAGTATCAAACACCCCTTCAGCCTTGATCTGGCAAACTTCTTGCATGGAGTGCTATCCAATGACCTGTATGGTAAGGCACTTGGCTTCAAAGAACCAGAGATCAGGAAGGCACAAATTTCCTCTTGTTTCTTTTGCAATGGTCTCCTATGAGCAATTACGGGGTTTTTTTTGTGGTTTTTTTTTGTTGTTTTTTTTTTTTTCTTTTTCAGAAGATGATGAGGATCCAGCTGTGAATGCCTGGGTGCATCAACCAGCAGCATGCTCTCTGCTGCCCACCTACCCACATAGAGGACTCCCTCTTTCGTCTTTCCTGCTGCCTCTGCCACACCCTGCTTGGTTTTTTCTGCTGCTGCTACGACTCCCTCCTTTGCCTTGGAAAGCCCTTTCATGAACACATCCATGGCTGAAGACTTTCTTCACACAGCTCTAGAGAGAAAAAAAAAAGTACACACTTTCAGTAAGGTTTTTTCAGCTTTTTATCCCAGAAAAGGGAAAAAATATTCTAACTGAATGGGATCACAACTACTTTAAAGTTATATTATTTATATCCCTAAATTATATAGCTATATAAAACAGACATCCTATTTCCACAGAATCCTATGAAGAGGTTACCAATAAAGCAGTTCTGATAGGAAGATGGTTCCATTGATATAAGTACCTTCAAGGCATTATTTCTCTCAAAGGACAGTCCTGCTCATGTGCTGAATGCAAGATTTAGCCCTGTGATTTGATGATACTCCACCTCTCATCCAGAAAAAAAAAAAAGCCAATTTAAATAAACACCAGCAACTTCAAAAAAACACAAACAAACAGACCAAACTGAAAACCAAAGCACAAAAACCAAAACCTCTCATAAATGACAAATTTGTAAGAATTTGCCACTCGTTGTAAGAAAATGGCATTACAACTCAGGACTGGAGAAAAAAAATGCTGTATTTCCCTTAGTCCAGCATTTTACACACAGTCCACATCATTCTTTTGGAAACTGAGTTTTCCTGAATGTGTTCCTTGCATGCATCACAACTGCGAAAATATTTTACTAAAAAACAAAAGCAAGAACACAGCATTTAAAAAGCACTGCACTAAAGCTACCAAGAGGGTCCTCTGGCAGCAATACAATCCAGCGCTACATTGAAACAGTAATGAAAACCCAGAATCAGTGTCCCTTCAACAAATCCATTATCAGTAGTCCTTTCTCTTCCTCCACCCCCACAGACAGAAGTACTGCCGGCTATCGTCTCTTCTTTGCCAGAGTCTGAGTAG
This sequence comes from Irena cyanogastra, assembly GCA_013397155.1. Lineage (NCBI taxonomy): Eukaryota > Metazoa > Chordata > Aves > Passeriformes > Irenidae > Irena > Irena cyanogastra. Next base: position 99,752 of record VWZV01003886.1, read on the forward strand.
GAGGAATAGATGTCGAGGAAGGCATCTGGGCTGTCGCAGCTTTCCACTAACTCGTGACGAGCGTGCGAAGAAAGGCAGTGTTTGTGCTCCAGCCAAACTGCCCACGGTACCTGCCGCCCTGGGCATGGCGAAGAGGGCTGGGTGCCTTACACACAGCGCCGAGGGGAGGCAGGACCGGCCCGCGGGACCCTCCGGCTCCTCCACCGGCAGGGTCCCAAGGCCCGTCCCCAGGGCAGCGGCGCGACCCAGGTGCGGGGGCACCTGGGGACCGCGGGTGTGGATCAAATAACACACGGGCACCTGCAGAGGGAGGGAGCAGAGCGTCGCGCCCATATATATGTGTGCATATACGTAGCTATGTATATACAAGAATATAAATACATACACGTAGTGAGGCACCTACCGAGGAAAGCAGAGCGGCGCGACCATATGGCACCCACGGGCTCCCGCGGACACGCCGTCGGCACACGGCGGACACGGCGCCCGGCTTTTCCTCTCTCCCCCGTGCCCACACAGGAACGTTCCACAGGATATATCTATCTAGCTGTCTCTGCTATTAGATATACACCTATAATTCTATGTACACACACACGCGCGCGCGCCCGCCGCCCCAGCCCGCGCCCCGAGCGGCCCCGCCCTACCCGCACTCACCGCCGGGCTCCTCCGCCACCGGCGAGCGACCCGTTCCGAGCAGGCGTGGGGAGGTGCGGGCTGCGGGCAGGCGGCGGGCGAGGCGCGGAGCGGCCCGAGGGAGCTGCTCCTGCTCAGCACATCCCGAGGCGCGGAGCCGGCCGGCTCTGCTGGCACCACCACGGCAGCAGCCCCGCAGGCGACGAGTACCGGCAAGAGGCGAGGACGGGAGGATGCGCCGCGGGAGGGAGGAGCGGAGGCTCTTGCTCTCTGTTGAGTATGCGCCCCCCGCCTAGCCCCCTGCGCCCACCTTATCACGTCGTCCGTGGCAGTGAGGTGGAAGCCGTGATAAACTGGGAGCACCTGTTTGCTGGGGGCAGACCAAGACAGAAGCGAGGGTAAAAGGCGGGCCAGGGGACTTGGTCCCCCTGGGGCTCCGCACAGTCACCACTCCCTCCAAAGGCTGGAGTGCCTCATCTTAGAAGTGTAAGGAAGCTGTTGATGCGGCACAGCCCTGAGCCACTTCACCAAAGCCTTAGAAAATCTCCCCTAGCTTCTAATTATTTTTCATCAACTTACCAATCTTCAACCCTGAATGACTGCAGTTCAATGTCACTGTTCTCACAAGATTAATGATCTCAGCTCATTTTAAGCACGGGAGGTGGTGCTCTTGCAGGTGTAATTCGAGTCTTAACTCTATTGCATACACACAAGAATTTTCATCCCAAATGAAGAGCAGTACGGCCAGACTCGCCCAGCCTTGAACTGCTGCTGGCATCCTCCACCACACTGCCACCCAAATCTTCAACTCAGGCAGAGAAGTCAATTTCTCCCCAGAAAGAGAAACCTATCAAACTTCTCTATTTTGGTCACAGAATTTAAGCATGAAAAGCCAAGACCAGTAGGAGACATGGCACTAGAACAGATGGACCTTCAGCTTCAGTACATCAATTCAAATCCTGCAAGACTTACAGAAACAGCTTGGATTTTATTGCACTCCAAAAGGAGAAACAGAACATGGCATAGATGAAATGCAAGGCTGTGAGCTGCAAGGAGCATCTTTCATCCATTATCCCATGCAAACAGCTGATGCATCCCTGGTTTTGTTTTCATGCTTAACATATAGTGCAGGGTCTTACTCTTGTCAGGTTTCTTCATAAGTAATATTTCTGTATCATTTGCTAAACTTTCTTTTGCTTCATTCTACTAGTAGTTTTAATCAACCGAGCATTAGGCAACAGATTGTACTTCTTTGTGTAAGAATGTTCAGACTGGTAATACCAATAATTTTCTCATAATTCTGCCCTCAAGAAAACCTTAAAAAAAAAGCCCAGAAATTAGATTACATAAGGTACCTCACCTCATTCATACTGTACAGCACATTCGTAGTTAGTAGTGCAACAGCTAGATGTGGTATTTCTATTTTCTTCCTATTTTGGGAAGGGACAATAGGTACTTTTCCAGACAGTAAATAAAATCTAACCAAAATCATATTCTTTGCACATGTTAACTGGCCCAAATTATGTATCTCAGAATGTAAATTGGCTCATTGAAAATCCTTCTATCAGTCATTCTCTACTACCCTGAGCAGTAAACGTAGACCCCAAATTAGAATTAAAGCGAATCTCGCACTCCTTATATAAGTATTATCTTCCAGATTTAAAGAAGGCTTTTGTTTTTCCAGCATGCAAGTGACTATGAGTAGGAAATGTTGGTTTTTATTATGCTGTTATAAATCTAGATAGATTTATTGTATTTAATTATGTTAGGAGAAACAGATAATCCAGAATGATAAACAACCTTGTACATTTATGGCTCTGTTTCTGAAAACTTTACGAAGAAGAGCTCAGATATTTGCAACTCCTAGCTTTTGCAAGCAGTCTTTTTTTTTTTTTGCCTTATGTTTATCAAAGGCAGGCATTATGCTTTGCTGTTAAAGAAAGTAACAGCTTGTCCTTTAACAAAATCATGCAGATAGAAATAGAAAGGTAAAGGCAAGAGGGATCAGTTTCTGCAGCAGAAATAAAGCTTAAAATTTCATCTGTAATATTCAAACTAGGCAGCTGTTAAATTCTAAAACATAGAATAAAAGGCACAGTAAGAAAAAAATAGAGTACAAATGTTGACACAAGAAATTGTTCATTCTGAAAATGAATGGGATTTAGGTGGAAAACAGAAGTAAAGATGGTAGAGAATGGGCATTATATCTCCAAGGCAGTTCCTACTTAAACCACATTGGCTACCACAGCTGGTTGGGGCTTTTTTTAGGTTGTCTCTTCAGTACTATTAGTATCACAGTAAGTTCTCCCCTGGAGCCTTTTCTGTCTGAAGAAAGGATAGTAGCAAACAGACTGCCCACTGATCACATTTAAAACAAATCTTTATTTAATGACGCTATTTACTTCACATGAGCATCTACAGCAAAATTCAGTTAAGTAGTACTAAAATCTTCTTTACTTCATCTTGCCTTGCAGGCTAACTTATTGGTTTAGTTGCTAGTGATTGAGTATATCTACTTTATCACTATGAAAAGAACAATTATGGACAATTGAGTAGCAGAGTAAAATTGATCAGAATTTACTGCTTTTGGATTACTGACTCACACAGGCTCCCTGTGTTACCACGGAACTGATAGGTGATGCTCCTCAGAGGAAAGGTACCTTTGAAAACCTGAAAGCTGCAGTATGAAATGAAGCTGTCTTAGGGCAATGTGTTCACAGTTAACATAGATTACTCCACTTCAAGGCCCTTCTACCGATTGCAGATAACCTGAAAATGGTCTTAATTGGATAAATACATTAACTGTGAGAAACTGTGAACTCTTTATGCACATATAGTCCAGACACTGGATTTCTTACAGAGCAGTTTACTATGTGGGTTGCTTTAGAGGCAACTGGGGGTTGAGATCAGTTTCCTAGACTCTTGTATCACAATGTTTGCATTTCTATTCCCACTTAGCTCCCTCTGTAGACCATTGCTATCTTTACTGATCATGCTATAACTACCTGTGTGCATAGCCCCCTTCTGAGAACTCAAAAATAAGGTCAATTTAAAAAAAAATGAAGAAGACCCCATCTTTGCTTATAGGTAAGCCTCCTGAGATTTAGCAAACCATTGTCTTAATTCTTATCATGCTCAAAAGTGTTGTAATTTAACACTCCAGAGCATACATGGTGTTCCCATGATGTTTATTCAACTGCAAGTTAAGCACATGTATTAAAGCCTTCATACAATCAAGATGCAACTCATATCAGAGTTAATTTCCCAGTGGAAACATTTAGTTTATTAATTTAAAATAAATATTCATAATTATGCAGCAATCCCATTGCAAACATTTCTGTTTGTGAAACTGTTTTGATAGATATAAATGGGTGCTCATTATGGGCTGGGTTATTAGATGTCCACTGTCATGCAGCCATTGCCAGTAGGTGCAAATAGAACTGATCAAAAAGAGTTTTAATTGATATAGACATATATGACAAATATACATTGTATTGGAGTACTTAGAAGTATGTATACACCTACACACACAGATGCACATATACATGTATTTCAGGAAGATTGATGTACATCTCTCATCTGGTGGATTTCAGCTCAGCTACGCTAATCTTGACATGACTCTAACCGCCAGAGAGAAGAGTCTCACAGATTTATACCACTTCTGTTACAGGCAAAACCTGCTGGACTTTTACCTCTCCTTCACTTGCAGTCAATGGTGAAGTTACGGAGCCATCACAGCTTTCATAAACCACGGTAACATTTCATTAATTAATTAACCTTTCTGGGCTAGAAATTCAGTCCTAAAGGACACAGAAACTCTGTCTGCTGCACCTGGAACCTTTAGCAAAGCTTTACTCTTTAGCAAAGCAGTATCTTGAGTGCCAAGGAAGCTATCTGGCAGCACGTTTCTACTCAGAGACAACCAGTAGGCCAGATGAGGCTGACCTAAGGGTGCCTGGGAAAGTCAGTGTTGATTATTCTTTAAGGTCTTTCCCTGAGAATTACAGGATATGCTGAGTTGGAAGGCCTCATTGAGTCCCTCTCTTAGCCCTGGACAGGAACATCCCCAAGAGTAGCTGAGAACATTGTCTAAAGGCTTTTTGAACTCTGTCAAGGTTGGTGCTCTGACCACTTCCCTGGGGAGCTTGTTCCAGTACCAAACCCCTCTCTGGGTAAAGACCCTTTTTCCTAATATCCAGCCTAAATCTCTCTGATACAGCTTCAGGCCATTCCCTCAATCCTATCACTGGTCACTACAGAGAAGAGATTAGTGTTTTACCCCTGCTCTTCCCCTCACAAGAAAGTTGTAGACAGCAATGAGGTTTCCCCTCAGTTTCCTCTTCTCCAGACTGAACAGGCCAAGTTGCATAGCACCAATTAATTGATTTTACCTGAAAGAAACAATCACCTTCCTCACATGTGATGCAATGTGTTATCAGCACCTCATATAACTGAAAATGCTAATGCTAAAAGAGTGGAAATCACCAAACTAGGGTCAGATCTGACGCCTGTCTTGTCCCAGGTTCTGTCTGATTGAGAAGCCAGCACAAGAAGTCTCCAAGGTCAAGGATAAGACAGCATGTTCTAAAGTAGCCTGCTGCAAATATAGGCACCTGAGCCAGTGCAGGCACAGCGCATTAATTACCTGGATGGCAGCATTTCTCAAGTGGTGCACCAGGAAGGCAGCAGCTTTAATTAGATACTACAGTTAATTACCAGAAAACTGCTTGAACAGGTGGAAAACCCAAACAGGATACTTCATTCTATCAAACTGTCTTCTTTCTGTAATTTCTAAAGGAAAGTAGACATCGCATAAAAGAAAAGTGGTGGTTTTCATTGAGATATTAACCCATAGGAAAAACCTAAAGTCTTATCTGGCAACACATGATTCTCTTCTCATTTCTCTAATTCCTATGTTCTAGCTTCCCAGCTAGTTCCCATCCAAGTCGTCCCTTGCATTTTTTGCTGGTGCCACTCCAATCACCATAAACTCATAACACCGTTATCAATTGCCAACACTTTTTTTGTAACACCAACTACTGGTCCAATTCAATTCCCATTCAATTGTGGCATTAAACCAGGGACTGACTCAGGGGAACCAAAAATAGCAAAGGAAATATCACTATAAGCACATTATTATCTGTTCTGATTTCTTTGGCTCCTTTATTTATTACATGGAATCACTTATTGGAATCCTATTTTAGTGCAATTTCCAACCCACAGGCCTGTACTTTGTTGATGTTTGTATTACCACAAAACATAGAGGAACTTGTCTTGATCTAGAATTCTTATTTTTAAAGCAACAGCCTGGGCTATTAACATTTATCTATATGGACTACTAAGCAGGGCATGGAACAACTGTGGGGAGCCATTTAAGATTTCTTCACAAAGGGATGTATTCTCAGGCTTGGGCAATGTAGACAATAGGAAAAAAATTACTTTTCCTCATAATCATACACAAAATAAATGATCTTGTAAATTTAATTTAAATTACTATTCCAGTTACAGTCTCAAGCTCAGATCTTGGGGAAAAAACCCCCGGCCTTAGAAACATTTAATTTCTGTTATACTCTCCAATTTGTTTCAATTCACAAGCAGTTTGAAGCATTCACATTTGCAGCCATGCCTAAGAGGCATGAGGAAAAAGACTCAAAACATCACTTCAGTAAGAGACAAGGCAGTTAGGTAAGAGACAAAGTGAAGACAAGGCAGCAAACAGGGTGACAGTGGTCAAAATTAAAGGCCACAATCAAACCCAAGTCAAATTTGTGCAGGTATCTCAATGAGGGGTTTGTCCAGAAAGAAATTGCAGGTTGTCAGTGAGCTAAGTAGAGATTTCTGGAGAATGACTTTTCATCTGTGAAGATTTGCTTTTGTGTTTTGAAATACAGAGGTAAAATTTTTGCAGAACCAGTGTCTCAGGAATTTACCTCCTTCTCATGGTACCAATCTACAGGAAATATTCAAAATATTTTAAAAGTTACATTTATTTCCCCTATCAACATATTTTGGCATTCACTTCACTCATAAGTGCTGATGAATGCCCCACTGTTCTTGATATTTTATAGCCATGATCAGACAATTTTCTTGGCTCAAAGGGGCTTATTATCTTGGTTTTATTACAAGGCACCAACAGGAGAATAAGGCACAGATGAAGAACTTTAGAAGTAGTGAGAATGAAACAGGTGAACCATTCACAGTAACCCATAATTACAGATCACTGCCTTCCTAGGTACCAACTGCCCTGTGAAATGAGAATTTGACATTTCTGTAGCAGTAAATTCTTCGTACCTGTGGTACATACTCATCAATTTTTTGCTGGCATTCTCATGACCATGTTACCAGGTGCTTATGAAGTTTCCTCCAAGAATTAAACTCTTTCAGAACTACTTGAAATGGGTATAAATCAGAATTTCCTCTTGCTATCGATGACCCAAATGCAAATTTCATTATTCTACAACTAGTCTGAATGCTCTGGTGAAGAAAGGCATTCCCAATCATCAGCAAACTTGAGTTTCAATTTGAAATACATCTGATTACATGCATTTGAACTGAACATTCAATTTCCTAAATGAACTTCAATGTTCTTCACTTAAAATCATTATGCTGAACACCTTAAAGAAAATTTGTGTATTATATATTCATTTAGTGATTTTAAAAGATTGTGTTTCAGTCACTGCTACTTCAGTCTGTTGTGAATAATATAGCATTTACTCTGCAGGGGTCATCTGTGCTGCAAAGTACTAATGGCATGAAAATGAGACCTTGACACTTCATTAAGTCATCTCAGTATGAGAACAGTCTTTTCAGTCTCTTTAACATTTTTCATAAGTCAGCTGTGTTGCTTCCATGCAGTACCTTTTCATTACAATGTTACAGTTTTGCGGTTTTGACATATTTAGTATGTAGTCACCGAAAACCACCCTCTCCTATTTCTTACTTCAGTGATCTCCATTTGACTTTACCTGTCTGATTTGGGCTACCATTTAGACCAGCTCTGTGGAAGACTGATTCCTCACAGGCATGACAGAACAAACTTTATATATAGATGCTGAGTCGCCAAAGCTATGAGGTGGATCTATCTTGTCCCTGTCTCAAAAGATCAAAACATTCAAACAGCTAGGTATTTGCCAAGATTCTGAGTAGAATCTAAGCAAATAAACCCAATTTTCTAGTGAAGTCAAGTTAGATCAGACCAACAAATTAGCCCAACTGAAAATAAAATTATTTATACCTGACTTTGTCCCACACTGGCATGTTCTGGCAGCAGCTTTTGCTTCCAGACCAGCTCATCATATTTCTGAGCTGCAGCAAGCATGCCCTGCATGTTCTCCTTTGGTCCTTGGAAGATCCTTCAGCCCCACCTGAGGCCAGGGAGCCTCTCTCTGCTCTTCAGCGCCATTTTACAAGCTCTGTGAGCTGTAGGCCTCTGGCTGCGGGTGGTGCTGTGGGGCCCTGCCATGGGACCTTCCCTCCCTTACCACTTCACAAAAGAGGTTACAATCTCTTTCTGCCTTCTAGGAAGTCTTCCTGATCCAGTCTTCTTCAGCCATTTCTCATCAACCAAGAAAGCATTCACACTCTCTTAAGCTACCCTGAGATCCAAAACATTTGGTCATTTAAATATCACACCCTGTTCAGACAGACTTTGTTGCAGAGACACAGCTGTGTCATGCACCCTTGTAAATCTGGAGATACTGCATAGCTCAGATATTGACCTGAAATCCCGTGCTGAAGATGATGATGGTCTGAGCACGTAGAAAATAAACTATATTTTAGCGTTGAGCATTAACCCAAGGGCTAGTGGCACAGTCTGTTTGAGACTTTTTTCATCTGCTGTTGTGATTACAGATTTCAGACAGACAGCCTACATATGAGGGAGAAAATTGTGAGTCTGAGCTGCTTGAAAGAAGCAAGCAATGCATTTAGTATTCATTGTAGAAGCAGCAGAATAGTGTTAATCAATAGATCAGCAGGATCCTGTTGCAGTATTCCTTTGAAATTGTAAGGAGAGAGAAAGATATTTCTTATTATAAGACCCTATCTATGTAAGTCCACAAAGACAGGCTTATTCTTTCTAGCTGAGAATATGGTGAGGATCAAATGTGTTTCTCTCAACAACACGTCTGCATAGGCACATGTAGGAAGACCTCAGTCTGCTGGAGGAAAGTGAGATTGTTCTGGGAGGCTGTAATAGCATAACTCAGCTCTGCTGAGAGGCTCAGTGTGATGTACAGCTTCCAGTCGAAGTAGTGCATGGAAACAAAAGGGCCCTCTCTAGCCAAGGGTATGCTGCCTTTGCAGGCTTAGCTAGCTTGTCTATGTTGCTGCAGCTTCTATAAAATTCTTAGTGACTCATTTATGGAGTAGATCAATACTTTGGCTTGCATGTGTCCTGCATGTTTAGTCTTAACCAAGCTTTGCCTTGTTCCATGGTTTAACCTCAATGATCAACTTATCACTGTGCAGCCACTCATTCACTCCCTCACAGTGGGGCGGGGGAAGAATCAGAAGGGTAAAAGTACAAAAATTTGTGGGTTGGGATAAATAAACTTTAATAGATAAAGGAAAAGCTGCACAAACAAGAAAAATACACTAAGGAGTTCATTCACTAGATCCCATCTACAAGCAGGTGTTCCAGGACAATTTCCAGGAAAGCGGAGCTCCATCACATGAAATGTGTACTTGGAAGGTTAAATGCCATAATTAGGAATGTACCCCCTCCCTTATTCTTTCCCAAGACTTTATTGCAGAACACGACACTGTGTGGTATGGAATACCCTTTGGGTCAGTTGTGTTCAGCTGTCCCAGTGTGTCCCCTCCCAACTCCTCTTTGCTGGTTGGGTGTGTAAAGGGCAGAAAAGGCCTTGATGCTGTGTAAGAGCTGCTCAGCAATAACTAAAACATCTCTGTGTTATCAACCCTGTTTCCAGCACAAATCCAAAACCTATCCTTATACAAACTACTATGAAGAAATTTAGCTTTATCCCGGACAAACCAGTACACTTAGCTTCGGTTGAAGAGGCTTTCAGTGTGGTTTGCAATCTTCCAGGTTTTCTTCAAAACATGTGAGCAGCCACTAACATTAGAAGATCAACTCAACATCTGTTTCTATGAGATGATCTGCTCTGTCACTAGCTTCCCTATCCTGTCATACTTTGTGAGTTACAACTTTGTCTCTTTCTCTTTTAGACTCACGTAGAGGGACATGAAGAGCATGTCATTACGTTGTGGTTGAAGAAGAGGTTCAGTAACTCAAGCAGATTCATCAAGTGTTTCCTCCAAAGGATTAACACGTCTGTATTTGACCTTTTGTTATATTCTTTCCAGTTTTAGATACTAAACTCTCTGTGAGTGTTGAGCTCAGTGAGAATTAGCCTTTGACGAAAATTTCTGCTGGTTCCTTCTGTTACCTTAACAACCAGTATATGTGCCTCTCAAGTTATATCTTCATCTGAAGTGCCTCTCTCTTCCACAAACATTTCCACTCTGAATATTCACTAAAAAATTATGCTGGAAATCAAATATTACACAGAATTTGTATATTTCTGTGTCCTGGTTTTCCCACAGTAATTGAAATTGTCAGATAGCAAGCAACCCTCCTGCCAAATTGTGTGGGTTTTTCTTTTTAAATTTACCCCAATCAAAAAAGATAACTTCTTATTTAAGCTGTTGAACACTAAAGCAGAATTAGTAAGAAGTACTCAATTTCCTCCTAAGAAAATATTCTGTCACATTCTACATTAACATGGTGCTAGTTTTCAGTGGAGGACTGCGGATTTTTTATATTTTTTTAAAAATTCCACTCTTCAAAATTCAGTTAAAGCAACAAGATTCTTAATTATTATACATGTAAAAGTCTCACCAAAATCCACAGTCTCCTTCAATATGATAAGGCTTAAAAATTGTTATATTCCAATAATTTTTTATGGCGATCTGCCTGTATGAAATAATTTCTCTGTATGGGAGCACTGGTAGTTCAGACTCCTCAATTCAATGGTGTATATCATGTCCTTAAATTTGAAGTATGCGCAGCAGCAAGCCAGACTTCACACATGTTTAATGCTCAATTTGTAGACAAGAGTCCTGACATTACTGATCATGTTCTATACCTTTTCTATAAATGACTGTCTCTAGGACTTTTAAATTGTTGTAATACTAAGTTTTCTTTAAAGTCTATCATAAATGCACTTTAAGGATGTAACTTGTTTTATGGATGTTAGATTTTTGTCCTTCAGTATCATGTGCACATATTCTGTGCTAGTAATCATTTTCTGACAAATCAGTCCTCCAAGCCATCACAAGAAAATGTCTTGCAATATTACTTTTAAAAGTTGTACTTCAAACTTGTTAAGGCTTCAATCAAAGAAAGGACTTAACATTTCTTGAAGTACAAGTTCAAACACACTCTATCAAGTAAAAAAATAATAGACTTATAATCCATTTGAAATGTGTTTCAAGGTTTAAAGGGGGGGAAACCAACCCAACCAAAATTCAAAACATTACAGGTTTTTTTGAAAGTCTTACTGTTTAATTTTATTTTATCAGCAGGATAAATTACTCTCTTTAAAATTCCAGGGAAATTTTACTTGGTGAGCACTTAACATTAGGTGTTACTGGAAAACCCTTAACTAAATTTGTAATGCTTAATATAATAAGGATGACTGCACTTGCTTTCGCCTCTCCCTCCTCTTCTCCATCTTTTTGGGTCTCAGATTTGCTCATGGGCTGGAGTTTCAACCTTCGTGTCTTGAGCTGATCACACTGACCTCAGTCACCACATCAGATGAGACAAAATAAAGAAATAGAGCAATGTATATGCTTGGTTATGAGCTCTGATTCCAGCTCATCTTTCCCTCCAACTTCTTTTCTTCCTCTATTCTTAGCAATTTCTTCAGCTCTACACCTGTAAGAGAGTAGATTGAGACTTTTTCTTCAGTGTAATTTCCATAAATTTGTATAGAGGTTACATTTTTGGCAGGAAGTGTGCCTAAAGATTTTATAGTTTATAGATTTTATAGATTTTATATATAGATATATAGCTGACTCCTTTCTGCTTATTGAGTTGAACTCTTTAAATGTTTCTGAGCATCTTGCAAGAAAAAAACAGATTACCAAAAAATGTCATTAACCTCCTCCTGTACTGCTGAATACAACCAACTCCTCCTGTTTGTTGCGTGTGCTTCATGCTTTGATGTAAAGACACCTCAGCTGGGCTGCTGGCTGTGTCACCGTCATAGAGAAACACCCTTAATTCCTTTGAAGTATTTCTCTGGTGTTTCCCCGTTGGCTTTTTTTGCTTCCCTGTTGGTTCTTTACCTCAGGAATCATCCCTGACTCATCCCTGTAAAACTGGAAGTATGCTCCAGCGTGGCTCACACATTGCAGAATCCCTGGCAGAGGGGCCTTGCTGGTACCCTGTCCCTCTAACCTTTGCATATTACCCCAGGAACAGCCCTGACATTGTTGTGTGCCATGTCTGTCACTCCTCTATCACACATAGTTTAAAGCTCTGCCAATTCCTGCTGGTTCCTGAGCAAAGACTGTCCTCTCTTGCTGAGAAAGGTGAGTCCCATCTGATGCTGGCATGCCTGGTGCTGTGCAGGCCATTCCGCTGCCAAAACCCTTGAAATATTGACCAGCTGTGGAGCCATATATTAATAGACTCAGCCCATCTGTTTCTTCCAGTGTTGCTGCCTTCAACTGGAAATCTGGAAAAGAATATAACTCATGCTACTTGTTCTTTACCTAATGTCTCAAGGCCCTGAAGTCCTGTTTGGTGGCACTTGGACTACATGTTGCCATTTCATTGTCTCCTGTGTAGGAGATCAGTATTGGAGTACTCTGAGGGCTGCACCAGGCTAGGAAATTTCTTGGTGATATCCTTAACCCAGGTCCTAGGGAGGCAGCAGACCCTTTCGTGGGTTAGGCCTGATTGGCCTACTGTGCCCTCTGCTGTCCTTCGAAAGGAAATCCCCTACAACTTTAACCCATCTGTCTTCCTCTTGGGAGTGGTTGTAATACAGGGGGTTGACCTTTCTTATTGTAACTTTTCTGATTGGTGTAATTGGGCCTTTATCCTCCTCATCCTTTGGCTGGCCTCCCATGTAAAAACCTCACAGCTATTCTGCAGAGGGTGAGTTCAAAATTCCCTTGGAAACTTACCAGTAATACAGAGCAACTTGTACTTCTGAGACCTGAGATTCCCTCTACTTCTTCTCTTTGAGTAAACAGACATTGCTCTTTTACAAACATAAAGTCACAATGCAAAATGGGGGGAAAAGCTGTGGAAATATAACCTGGTCAACCCAGAAAAGAGAGTTCCTAGTCGCCTCCAAGCCTCTCCACCAGTTTTCTGGTGGCCCTAAGAAGGAGGGTGTCCTCCACTCAGCATGGTGGAGACATGGTTCTCAGCCACTCCATACTTGATCTGGACAAGAATGAGGCTGAATGCTGATACATACTAAAGGGAGCTTACACAGGTTATGTCTGTTAAATAGATTTATTACATGCTTGCCACTGTGGGTTACTCAACATCATGCACCTTCAGTCAGGTGTTCCTATATTCTTCTATGTACCCTACAATGCCTTGCTTAGTGGCTTTAGGAAGGCTTTAGGCTGCTACTCTAAATATTAATATTTTCTTGCAGAGCATCCCAAACTAAAGCTATCTTTTCCACCCCTCTGACACAGAAATTTATCATTTAGGGCTGTTTGAAACTCAGTAAATGTAGCTGGCCCTGGCAAAACAACTGGAAATATGTAGAAATGGAAATGGGACTCATTGAGAAAATTTTATTACTGCAGAGGGTAAGCACAGCTTGCATGCAAACATAAGCACTCAGGCTCTAGCTCACCACATGACAGGAAAATGTGTTGCTCAGTTCAAGCAGTTTGAAAAGCGAGGAATAAGCCATCAATCATTTCATTTTACTTGCCTTATAAATTTGTGAACCCTGTATTTCCTAGCAAAACATACAACCCATTTTACAGAGCCATGGAGCTTCACAGGATGCCAGGCACAGCCTGGCCTGCCCCGTTCAATTACATTTTCTTTGTCTTTTCACCAGAATTGCCTATCACTGACAGTGTGCCTTTTTACAGAAATTGATCTGATGAAACTCCCCTTGCAGTTATTGGAAACATCCCTGGTTAGTGGCCCAGGTTACTGGTGGGGCTTGTCCTGGACTGCAACATACACTGATGGGTTTTCCTCTGCTACCTCCAGTCTGCTACTCACAGTACAGATTCTGCTCTGCAGTTTGATAAATCCAAATCAAAGATTACGTTGCCTGAATCCTCCACCATTATACTCCAAATTCATGAGCAAAAAGGGGAACACACCTTATATGCAAAATCAACAACTTATTTTTAATTTAATGAAACTCTAAGCCATGGACTGAAATAATTATTTTTGGTGCAGTTACAAAGATACTTACATAGTTCAGATGAAATACAGTTAAAAAATTACATATTCACAAACTTCCTAGAACCTATCCCCTTTCTCTGTTATTGTGCTCACCTTGTACTGCCCCTCTGGGTATGAAGGCTGATACCTTCAGGACATGGACAGGGAGTTACAGCTCAGTCAGCATCTCCTCCCTGGGAGGTATTGGATATTGATTCTCCTTTCTCAAACCAGGACTGGTGGTTGAGATCGATATTTGTTAAGATCATCTACACTCTGCTCTTTTTACTTTGGTCTGTGATACTATGCTACACCTTCATTTGTGAGCTTAGCATATGTTATATACTAATTCTTTGTTCTCTTCTCTTCTGACTGGAACTGGTTACAGCCAGCTGCTGAGGCTGCTTTGCTTTGATAACCTATTTGTGTCTTCTGTCTAACAACTGACCAGTGCTAAGTCATGGGTTTGCTGATATGATCCTTTCCCTGTGCTTTAAAGCTCCTGCCAAAGAAGGCACATTGAAAAGTAAGAAATCATGCTTATACACTTGGTGCAAAGTTTTCCGACTCTTCCATCATTTGCTGGTGGTCATTACTGCCTGCTCTGACCTCCTTTGACACTGTCTTAACCTCCAGTTTTCTTCTTACTGATACAGGTAAGACATCTTCAAATACCTTTCCAATCCAAACTCTCATTTGGCACTTACCGTGTCATGGGTGCTAGACATGAGCACACATGCATATATTTAGATTTAGTACTTGCTCCCAAAGCTCTTTATTTTCTAAATGAAGACACTTCAGGCTCCAGCCCAACTCTAAACTCCCAGCTGTGACAATCATTGGATCACACATTACTCAACCCTCCTTCACTTTTTTGTTCCAAGGGAAAAATTACTCACTACAAATAATCTACATTTGCTCAAATAGAAGATTACACACGGAGGTTCATGTTGCCTTCCCTTTGTTTTTCTCCCAGGGCATTTCAAGACTGCTAACTAATTTTCTAGGAACAGAATTAATCATGTGAGCCAGAGAAAATTCTCTCAAATTTATTTTCTGAATGATGGAAAAAGCTTCTTTGTAAATAACAGAGAGCTCACTCCTAGAGCTTGGAGCAATCCTTCTGTTGCACAATCAGAGGATTTTGAAAAGCCTTCAATGTAGATTTGTTTTACATATTATCAAGTTTTCCATATTTTATTTTCAAGAAAACAAAATAGAGCTCCATATAGTAGCAATCTACACAGCAGCTGAATGTGAGATTTTAAGTCTGGGTGAGAAGGATAGTTTTAAAATACTTGTGTTAAAGACTATATTGAAGAGTAAATTTGAGCTGGTTTGGAATCTCTTTTCTGACAAATCCTTAGCTTCTCCCATGTTTATACACCATTTTCTGACTGGAAAATTAAAACACATTTTCACTGGTGAATCTGGAGATAATTTGCCCTACCTTTAAGTGAGGTCCTAAGGGACATAAATCCCCAAGTATCTTTTTAAGTAGGGTAAAACAGAGAACAACATAATCAAGGAATTCTGTAAGAGAAACTGAGCAGGTTAAATCAAAGTCAGTGTTGGAAATGGACACCAACCAGTCATTGCAAATCAGGTTATTCTCTTGTGTAGATATTCCACATCCTTAGCTCTTCCCCCAAACCTATTAATATGAAAACCCACTTGCAAATCTGAGACAAAACTGTCTGCCACCAGACTGCTCCAGTCTTTGGAGAGATACTTGACATGAACTGGTTCCGTTCTGGGACTTAACTTACCCCATAGTCATATCTGAAGGAAATAAGACACTACCATATCCTGACACAGTATGCTTCAAACCACAGAGATGCCAGCTGGGAAACACCCAGAAAATCAAATTTCTTACCCTACTGAACTAGAACACCACAGTCACTACAAAAACTAGAGACTGACATTTTTATTCCTGTGCATTTCATACATTCACCCTATGAACAGCAACAAGCCCTAGTTATGTATCCAACCAAACCTGGATGAATTTTAAGCACAGCAGCAAAAATTAGGAGACAGAATTATGTATTAACTTAAATTTACGTATACTGAAATGTCTACAGCTGTATTATCATCTTCCCTTTTAGGTTTCCATCTCACTAGGCCTTTCCAAATGTCCCAGGCAGAGTTTGGCAACAGGCCATAGCTGATGAGTGATGGAAGAACTTAATGGCTATCTGTATACTATCAGTTGCAATGCTGGGGCCTCACTGCTGTAAAATGGGAAAATGAATTCTGTGTAAAAAATGACAAAAATGAAATTGACCCAGAGATGTCTCAGAAGAGCAAAATGCAGAAAAACAAAACATCATGAGCAGAACTCCTGTAATCTTAGGAAATCACATGCAGCTTTTTATCTTGATTGGATCCATAAAGCTTTGTTCTTTGCATAACTTACACAACGTTCATTCTCCTTAGCAAGAAGCAAATGGGTTCTCACTGTCCTTTAAAGGATCTATGACTCTCACTCCAGACTGAGATGCTTGCAGGGTGTGGAAGAGGGAGGGGAGAAGACATATTTTCCCGTGAAATGCATACCTACAAGAAAAGTGGTAGAAGAGTGTGATTGTAGAAAGCCAAGTCTGTATCTTTGCCATGGAAACAGGAGTTTTAAGAAACATACTGATGGAAAGAATATCAACTATCATTTCAGACTGATTTCTGCAGAATGCAGTTATAGCAAACTGGCTAAAAGTAGGCTGCTCCTCATGCAGCTTGACAGACCCTCCAGTTTTATTAGCTGGGTGATGATGGGTCATTTCTGGTTGCTACTTCTGAAATGTCCTAGGTTTCCTTTACTGTATTCAGAAAATGTAGGGAATGAAATGGAAAGAGTGAAAAAGGCTCTCACTTCACTCTGGACACTCACCTCATTTTTTGTGAGACCAGCAGCAGCCTTGACGTGTATTTCATTCACACGTTTGCCTGTTTCTTTATGTCTTAGCAGAGGCACACAGTATAAGGAAGGAAAGGGACTTCTTTGGACACCTCCTTGTCCAAAGCAGTTCAGGTCTAATTCTGGTACTCTACTTTTGGAAGCTTTTTGTCTCACACATACCAGGAAAGACTTGACATTAAAAGCACTTCCAGGGTCTAAGAAAGCTTAATTGAAATAACAAACACAAATTTTAGCACAGGGCTCCCTTTCCAGAGCTGTCACTACTTATGTAGTCATCATCTCCCTGGTTTTTGCCTCTTACCAGTTTCCTTTCCTTTTGATGCCCTGTTTCTCTTGAGTCACCTCTCTTTCCCCTCTTTATTCCATTCTTTTGTTACCAAAAGTGTAGCAGAAGCATGCCAGTTTTCCTTCTCATCTCTACTGATGGGAATAAAATGAAGCAACTACTTTTGCCAAAGGAGAGAGATAAACATGCTCAATGCAGTCTCTTAGACCTAGACTCTACAAAGCAAGTATGGTACACACTCCAGAAGAATTCACAGCACCTGTCCTTAAAGAATGCCAAGGGGTCTGGCTGCTCCCATAATTCAGGGAAATGCTACTCTTCCAGACACTTGCAGCACTGCTATTCGGGAGGGTTGATCACCTGAAGTTGCCTTCAGCTGCAGGAGAGCAGCCCAGCACAGACATGGATGCGTGTTTCCAGCAAAGGAAATTTTTGCTCCTCTGGTCTTTTGTCACAGCCTGGCTTCCTTCTAGTTTCCACAGAATGTTTTTGATGGATACACTGGGGAATGAGCTGGCATGGGAGCTTGCCAGTAGAAGAGGTTTGTTTTTCACACAGTGTTGCTAATGAAGCTTTGTCAGTAGCAGATATGGGGGGGAAATCCACACTGCCAGAGATGAAAAGTACATCCAGTTAGCTTCTGTCTTTCAGGCATCATTACTTAGTCCCCAGCTTACCACATTTTCTTGAAGATAAAGCCAAGCTTTTCTTTGGATTGTGTGTTGGATTTAAAGCCTCTATATGTAACTGTTGCTTACCTAGGTCTCTTGCTGATTTCCTTGCTCATGGGAGTGGTTTGGTCTCCAGAATAGCATGAGCATTACCTCAGCTAAACTGTTTTTTAGCACCATTACCTTGAGGCTGGTAAAAGAGGCTGCAATGGTCATCAAAGGCCAGTGGCTTCATCACACTTGGGAGGCAATGCTGTGAAAAAAAGCCAAAGTGAAATCTCTGCACCAATAAGTTACTTCTTTTGTTCTAGGAAAACCTAGTGTTCTTTGGTTTATTTGCCTATCAAAGTCAGAAAGTAAATGCTATGAACAGCTCACAGAGGATTTTTTTTAAAGCAACCAGATGATTGCCAGTTGCCATTTATCTGATGTCAGTTTTACCATAGGGATAGGCTGCAGTTGGAGCAAAGCAGACAGCAATCTCCTTCATCAGCTGCTGCTGCCACTGAGTGAAAGAATACATAAATGTCTCTGAAGGCTAAAAACGTGTCCACAGGCAAAGGAAAAGAATATATTGGAATACACTTTAAAAACACGGCTAGTACATTATACTTCAGCAAAGGTATGATCAGATAGAGTGGGGTATTTTGTGTGCTTAGTTTGATCAAGAGTGATGCTGAGGATGAAATAGGACTCTCTGCCTTAGCTGGATCCAGATTGCAGCTGAGCCTTTGGAAACACTCATGCTGCAACCATGCAAACTTCACATCCTGACCTTTACTTGGAAAATCCTTCAGCTGCTATGTCCTTCTTACATAAAGTAATGATTTCTCTTGTTTCTACTGTTCTAAGCAAACTAGGATTCAAAGGAATTTTTTTTTGAGAGAGATACAGTGGTCTGTATTATGTAATCAGAACAAACCTAAAGAAATCTCACTGATTCATTGAATCTTGTTTTAGATGGAAAATTTGAACTTCCTGGTAGACATACAGAAATACTTTTTTTCTAAGTATACAATGGCTTTAATTTGTGAAATGTGGCCGCCTTAAGTCTGATTACATATTTTGTAATGTATGCTTTTAATTCATGCCAACCAGTCATACACATTGGATATGAGCTCTTAAATAAAAAAACTAAAATTGAAACCAAACCAAACAATAAGTACGAGTATTGCTCAAGAGACTTCAGTATACTTTTGGACCTTACAGAGGAAACATTATGACAAAAAAAAATATACTTTTTCTTTTGATATAGAGGTATTTAGAGCTCTTCATAACTCTTCATAACCTGATAAGAATTTTCTGATTCATTGCAGAGTGTCTGCAGAACTGATTTCTTCTTCCTTATCCTGAGGTACCTGTTTTCCTGTCTTAAGGGCTGCCCTGTGCATCTGTATATGAGAGAGGAAAACAAAGTGGCTTTTTCACTGGACCATTCAGTGGTACCAAGAGGCACTGCATGAAATGTGAGAATTTGTGTCAAATACAAGTGTGTTTGATCTGGAGCAAGGGAAAGCAAAATTCTCCCAGCAGTAAGCATGCTAGTAGAATAAAGAGCTATTCAATAACATCTTTCTCACTGCACTGGTTTTGGCTGGGGTAGACTTAAAATTCGTCCCAATGGCTGGTGTGTGGCTGTGTTTTCGATTTGTGCTGAACACAGGGCTGATAATAGAGGTGTTTGTGTTATTGCTGAGCAGGGCTTGCAAAGAGCTAAGGCCTTTTCTGCTTTTCATGCTGCCAAACTGGCAGGGAATTTTGGGGTGTGTGGGAGGTTGGGAGGAGCCATAGCTGGGACAATTGACCAAAGGGCTATTCCACACCATATGGCATTACGCTCAGTGTATTAAGGGTGGGGAAGAAGGAGGAAGGGAGGGGATGTTTGGAGTGATGGTGTTTGTCTTCCCAAGTAACCATTACATCTGACAGGGCCCTGCTCTCTGGAGATGGCTGAACAGCTGTCTGCCCATGGGAAGCACTGAATGAATTCATTGTTTTGCTTTGCTTACGTGTGTGGCTTTTGCTTTTCCTAGTGTACTGTCTGTATCTCAACGCATGAGTTTTCTACCTTTTGCCTTTCTGATATTCTTCCTGATCCTTCTGGTGAAGGATTGAGTGAGTGGCTGCATGGGAGTTGATTGCTGGCTGGGGTTAAACCACAGCACTCACATAGAAACTCTGATTTTTTACCATATCACCTGTGACCCCAGGCGCTGAGCAGACAGAGAGCCCATTTATTGAGCAGTGTTTTACAGCTGTTGTAGCTGCCAGCAGAGGTAGAGGACATGATCTGGCTGTGCAGTCCTTGACCTGAACAGTTCTGGGATGAGAAATCCCTATGGGTTCAGACTACTTTGCCTAAGACTGGGAATAGGTTTTCTACTGGTAAAGCCTGAAGAATGAGGATGACAGACTGTGGCTGTGTAGCCACAGTGATCATACTGAAGTTGTTAAATAATCTGGAGGATCAACAGTAACTCTGCCAAGGTGGCTATGC
The DNA here is from genome assembly GCA_013397155.1 of Irena cyanogastra. Classification (NCBI taxonomy): domain Eukaryota; kingdom Metazoa; phylum Chordata; class Aves; order Passeriformes; family Irenidae; genus Irena; species Irena cyanogastra. The sequence continues at coordinate 120,161 of VWZV01003886.1, forward strand.
AGTATGGTAGGTTAAGGGAGAGCAAACCTGATGCTCTACTTACAGTGCTTGGGAAGAGTTGAAAGTTCCTGGAGATGGGTCAGGTTGTGCAATGAGATGTTCAGGGATTTGTCTGAAGTCACAGTGTTGAGTGTGTGATGTTAACAGATGTAAAATATAAAAGTGTTTCTAGAATTGCAGTCTTCGGTCAGCTCACTCAAGCACAAGTAAAGTACTCACCTTGTCTGAAGAACCACAACTGTGACCCTGAAAATAAATTGTGTTCTTCTGCAGTACAGAACAGGGATGAGTCTTCTGTTAGCAGAAGGATACTGCTCTTTTATATAATGTAGCGTGGTGACTTAAATGTGACAACCTCAGGAGTGCATTTGCATCTTCACAATCCGTTTCCGCCTCCCAGAAAACTGCTTCTTTTCCTGTCTTGTGCTCTCACAGGAGATGAGAGACTCTCAGCAACTCCTGCTGAATACCTACAGAGTTAAAACTCATTGAGCGGAAGAATATGTGTTCAGCAGCACATGTGAGTGTAGACTCTGATATGGACACTTAATACAGATTGGAAACTTGAGATCCAGCTTCTGGTCCAACCTTTTAAAATTTCCAAGAAAAGCCCATGAGGCCAGCCCAACATACAGGAATTTCAGTAACATGAATACACAACTAATACAAAAGATGTGGCACCTATGGATTTGTGCTTACGGGAGTAGGCAGCATGTTGAGTGGGAGTTTTCAGGATAATTTTGAATCTAGTTCTGAGTTTCACCAAATATATCCAATTGCTGATCTTTTCCTGGGTTCAGTTTGCATCAAGACTGATGCAAACATCAGCATTTAGATGTGATCTTGTCCTGAAATAAGACTTATAATGAGCTTGGGATTCAGATCCAGCATACAGCAATCTGAAAATGGATATCATGAGTTTCTTACAGTGCCAAGATTGTTTTGCTAAATAAAAACAGCCTTCAAACAATTTTATCTTTTTGTCCAAACCCAGGCATGTGCTAATGAAGTAGTATTAACAATAGATTTTAATTTTTGAGTATTCAGACATGGAAATGAACACTGCTCTAGTGACATTTACCAATCGCCACAAGCCAGACTCTTCTCTGCATTACTTTTCTCTGCACCAGTGGAAATCTGCAGTCATTTCTCTGAATTTAAAGGCAGAATTAATACTTGCAGTGGAGTGACACAAAGCACAATCCAAGGGTTTTTTGCTATTAGGCACTCTTATTACATAAACAAACACAGTATGTAGCTGCTGTATTTTTTCTATTAAAGTTGGCTTGCATTTAAGTTGCAAATACAGTCAACACTAATTTACCCTTCATTTTGTCTTGGGATTTCTAAAAATTATGGGATGCTAAATGCTGATTCGGGTAATGGTAATAATTCAAAATCTCAAATATAAAGCTCAAAAAGATAAGCACTCACATGAAATTGCTTTTGTTAGTCTTTAAATTAAATTACTCATTAGATTGTCTCCTGTGTCTTACATTCAAAGGTCATGTACAGATTTCACTATGAATAAGAAAAAAGAGAGGAAATAGTCTCCAAAAGAAAGCACAACTGCCTATCTTTTCTAGTATGTTGTATCATAAAATTGCATCTGGTTTACTTACACAGTAGAAGCCAGTGCTTTCCAAGACAATAAAACAGAAAAATAAAACATAAAGAGAGGGAAATCCCAACCCTTTAGCACACGTTTTCACCTGGAAACTGAAAGCAAGGCACTGTTATCCAAATCTTCTAAACAGAAACAGTCATCACAGAGATTTATTTGACTGCAACAAGAGCTGGTGGTTTATCTTCCATGTTTGGTGCTTTCCTCTTGGGTTTATTGGTTTGGGGATGGGTTTTTGTTGAAAGTATTTTCTGAAAAAATATGCAAGGAATTTACCAGCTTTTCCACTGTGTCCCTGTTAGTCAGCAGATTTCCATGGAATGGGGATTTTGCATCTGATTTTGAGAAAAGGTGATCCTCAAATAACATGAAGCACACCCAGAAGATGCTGTTCTGTTTGCAGGTGTGTGAGCTTGCTTTCAGGGATATCTTGTCCACAGTCCTTAGTAGAGCACTTGTGTCAGTGGCCAGAGGCTTTTTGAACTGGTGTGCAATGGCCTCTCAGACTTATATGGTTCCTGACAGGTCTATTCTGCCGACGCTTTGTACCCACTTTAAAATTTTGTATTGTATTTCTCTATGCAATTTCTTCAGCAATTATCTTTTCCCTTTCTTTTCCTTCAACAAGAAACTGAGCAGCCTTAGTCTCAGAGAGCTGGAGAATGGCAGAAGAGGAGGAAAGCTTTCATCTCCTCTTTCCTGGCTACAGTGTTCAACCTTGCAGCTGCTAATCATAATTTCATAGAATGATATAGACTTGAAAGGACCTCCAAAGGTCATCTGGTCCAAAATACAACTCTAAGCAGGGCTGAGATCATATTGCTCAGGGTCTTGTCTTTGAGTTTTGAGTCAAGTTTTGAATATCTCCAGGCATAGACATCAGTGGTGGATACAGTGTGAACCTCTTCCTTATGTCTACACTGTGAGCAGTAGTGTGCTTAAATGTTCAGAGAAAAAAGAGAAGACACAGCACATGTTCAGCTTTGTGTAGCACACCAGTTTTGCCAACTCTTTTTCCAATAACAAGGTCATAAATTTGAACCATATAAAGGGCACCTGTGATAAGTCACTTGTCCGTACATGTCCATGTGAAAGGAAAATTAGCTAATAACTTCAGGTTTTATCCCTCAGGATTACTTCACAGTACATATTTTTCCACATTTCTATCACACCATTAATCTTTATCCTGTGCCTTCTGCAGACTTCTTTTTTTCCTCCCACATAGGCTGCCAGGGTCCTGCTCTCCAAGGGGTCACAGGTTGCAGAGAGATTCACAGAAACAGGAAACCAGGCTTCCTCAGTCAGTTTTGAAACACCAAAACCTGTTTCCTTTCTACAGAAATAAAGCCTGTCAGGGCATCCTCTGGGTAGGCTCACTATCTGAGCAGCAGCCCAGGAGGAGGGAGAAACTACAGGATTTCTCGTTTAGGAAATAAGTGTGAAATAACTTACAGCCTTTACAAACCATCAGAATGAAAGAGATAATTTTCTTGCTGCTCCTGTTGAACTTACACAGGGGCAGCACTGGTTTTAGCACTCTAGGAAAACTCTGGACCACAGAACAAGGCGATGAAACCCAGACAAGTCGCTCAGACTCGACTCCATCTTTGACCACGATTAGGGGGTCACCCCATTCTGAAATCCAAGCTGCCAAAGCAAGTGTCTCACAGGGACCTCCTTTTGCATCTGCAGGCGAGGCACTGGGAATGACAGCAATGAATAAAACTTCCAGTTCTACAATATCTACCCCTGCAAGTCAGTCAAATGGACACAGTGATGGTGACTCTGGCAGAGACAAGAAGGGAAGCTCATCTCACAGCAAAGGGACAACTCTACAAAGCACTGCTAGAGAGATCCCTCTCCTTCAAGGAGTCACCACAAGCCTGGATACAGCTACAGGGAGCAGATCTGTCAAGCAGTCCTCTCACAGCACTGGTATCACCAGGAGCCAGCAGGATGCCAACTCCAAAGCATCCAGCTTTGAAACTATCAGGGGAAAGTAAGCTACATATTTTTTTCTTGTCTCCTACGTACTGTTTATCTTCCTGTTTCCAGTGGCATAATTGGCAAAAATCCTAGCAATTTCAGTAAAATAATTTTTTGTCCTTAAAAAAGACAATCTAAAACAAGCAAGGGACCAAACTGACAGCATTTAGTCAAAGCCATTGTAACATTTCTAACAGAGTAAATGCTGCAATGTTTTATTCCTTACAGTGGTTATCTCAAAATCAACAGGGAAGTCATTATCATACATGGGTAGGAAAGGAATACAATGGATGACCCCATTTTATGCACAGTAAACTACTGTTAATATTTTTTTTCTTTCTTTTCTTGTGGATAAGAGAAATTGCAAATGCACTATTTCATTTTGAATCTATTAAAAATATTGTGTTTGTGAACTTCTCCACTAAATTGAAAACACAAGCAATTAAATGTACAAAATGCATCAATGTCTGACAATTTGAAACGTCCTATTCTGTGATAAAAACTTACGAAAAGTGATGTTGTAGATGAATGTACATTCAGAGCTCTATAACTTAATACACAATAGCTGTGCATAATAGAGTGTATCAAACTGTACTGTCTAGTTTTATAGTTCTGGAACACTCAATTATTTTCTTTGTTCCTTAATGTCTTCAGTTCTCAATGGGGATATTAGCACTAACTTTGCAGATATTGCAAGTTTCCCTTAATTGCTGATATATAATCAGATACTGGTAGAAAATGAAAGATGCAAAGGATTAGTTGTTTTCTATAGTATTTATGGACAGTGGGTTTTCAGAATATAGATTTCTTCTTTTGATGGTACTTTCTTATATGGTAGCATCCAAATTCATGGAAAGGAGAATAAATCATCACTCCTACAATTACCTTTCTGTATGTGGCTGGGAGTTAATGTTCCTTCCTGTTCACCTGAGCATGTTTTGGATGATGCATAAGGGAAACAATGCATAAGGACCGAAAGGAAAGGACTCCTTTGCCTTTGCTTGGAAGAGAGAACCCCTTAAAGGAGCTGTGTTTCCCAGACAGCTTTCCTGGCATACTCCTTAAATTCTGGAAGTCATTTGTTACACCACCTTACCGTGGTGTTTGGCAGAGTGTCTGAGTTCACCTGCATTAAATAGAGTCTCTTTTTACATGAGTGCTGATAGCTACATCTCCATTGAAATAAATCCTAATACATGCTAATCTTGGTCTTTAGCTTTCACAGCTTTCTTCAAGAACAGTCTTCCATCGAAATTAATCTTCAGCAAAACTCTGTGAATCAGCAGGTATTCTTTCTACCTTTTATGTGAGATATAAATACAAGTAGCAAAAAATTGGTCCTGGTGAAGACGGTCACATATTTTATTTATCATAATGGCACATGATGGCAACTGCAGAGAGGCAAAATAAGGAAATCTTGTATTTGCTAGCACCTAATTTCATGAGTGGTCAAGGAGCAACCTGCTTTGCAACCTGCATATTGGAGTCCACTGAGCCAGTTAGCAATAAAGCTAGGATTGCATATCAAATTTACAGGAATGTGCAGCAGCATGCAACGCCAAAATAAAATTGAATGCTGAATCCTCACTTTCTTGCTCAAACTGCTGAGCTACAGAGCCTCTCCCTCTCTAGCAAATATCTGCAGTTTTAGGTGTGGCTCAGTCCTTTTCGCAGTAAGATTCTTGTGCTACAAAGCTTGTCTTCCCACTGTTTGTGAGTGTTTTTACAATAAAATGTGGTGTTTTGAACTTTCCTTCCACTTTTGCCATGACCTGGACTGTGACTTAAGTCACTTCACTCTTCCATTTTCCTTTCCTTATGGATTTGGCCTGGATGAATAATAAACTTGCTTGTGACTCATTTTTCTTTTTCAGCAAAGACATGAGAAAATGCCTAGTCTAGGGTGCTCACTGTTACCAATCACTGCTGTGAAACACCTGAAAAGCTACTGCTGAGAAAATATGCATAAGAAGACAAAAATTTTTATTTATTAAGTGCAGGTGCCATCGACTACACCCTAAATAATTTGTACCATATATTTTCTTTTTAAAAAAAAATATTTATCACAAATAAAGTGGAAAAGATACTGCAAGAATTCCAATAAAGACATAGCTTTCCTCAAGGTTTTACTCATTTGAAGCCTGAGCACAGCATGACTCAAAAACAGATTCCACAGCTATAAAGTGTACTGTCTCTGAGGAAATTTGGAAGAACCATTTGCTTTTTGAATTTACTTCGAATTAAAGCACTTCCTTGGTTATAGTCTGTATTCTGACCTGAATTTTTGAGTGACCTTGTAGGAACTGCATGACTCTGTAATCTTTTATGGCAACCCATTGTGCTAACATATGTGCAAAGATGCTGGTGGTAGGAGTCTCCATATAGAAGGAACAATAGAGAGAGATCCGTGTGAGACAAGGAAGGAAAATAGACAAGAATGAGTAGGCATTTTTAAACATACTCATAATTTAAAATATACCAATACATACGCTTTGTTAGAGAGTCTGCAAGGCTGTTAGATTGTCCACGAGGTACAATATATGTCCATTGTACAAACTTAATTCCCAAATACCCCTTTCTGAAGGAGGTCATTTGCCTTAATGGCTTAATGACAAGGATAATTCCCCTGCTGTCGCTACCCTAGGTTATGTGAGGACAATATTATGCACACGTATCTTATCACATGGACATTAGAACTGGATTAGCCTTTGAACCTCTTTCACATCCTGGTGTGGTATTACAAGGACTAAATATTGGGCATATCCTTTTCTCTAAAAACACGGATCTCTTCCTTATTCTTCACTGGCACAGAAATGGAATTAAATCCTGTTCCTTCACATTAGAACAATTTTATAATTAACCTTAGAATAGGTACAGGAGAACACAATTTGTCGCTTGTCTGTTCTCAAACCCTTTCAGAAGAGTGTTTTCTGTGGTGAGGTATCCCCCCTTCAGGCAGGGTCTGCATCCAAGCTTTCATGAGGATAAGAAAACTTCATAGGGAACACACCTGGAATGACCTGAGCTGAAGGAAAATTAGTTTATCCACTCCTAGTAATGAATTTGACTTATCTTCTGAAATGTGAATCTTAATGTCTCTACAAATATGCAGTATTTTCTTTTTTTTTTTATTTCTACCTATCTTCAAAGCTTTATGCAATCCATATCAATGAATAAAGAAATAATGGAAACCTAGAGTGAGAGAATGTCTCCAAAATTCAGTGACATAAATCTGAATATCAATCTGGTATGAAAGAAGAAAATTTATGATACATTCTTTTCAATTGAGTTCCTTTGAGATACATTTTTTTCAGCCTGTGGAGAGAGACAATTGTAGTATTTCACTGTGTAAAGCAGCCTGAACACCAGTGGTGCAATAGAGTAAGTCTCAGGTGGAGTCCTGAGAGCAGCACTCTCATTTTTTCATTCTGAACCTGATTTTATTAATTACTATCCAAGGTAGCTCCTGAATATATGAGACCTTCATGCAGGCTGTAAATTTAGCACAGTATCCCCACATTGCTGAGTGGCTCTACAATTACTCTTTTCTCTTATTATGTGTATATTACACTTTTTCCAGTTATCTTGAAGCCACTGAGAATCTTTATAGACTTCCTTTACCATTACCTTGTGTAGTGGTGAGGTGACAGTATTTTATTACTAAGCACAGAAGGGTTTAATAGAGCCAGCACCAGGGACAGATTTGCTTAGCTGTCACATGTGATAGGAGTGCTGAAATATTTCATTCTCATGACCAGATGTCTGCATTTCTCTCTGGAAATTGCTTTTTCCTGTATCAGCTTGGTAGAAATCTAGTGTACTGACAAATTAAAATGAATGGTTAAGAGCAGCAGACGGTTCAGATACATGAGACACATAGAAACCTGATTTAACTGTCTAGTTAATGCAAGGTTCACAGTCTCTTTTCGTCATGTCACTTTTTAATGGAGCAGAGAGAACAATTCTTGAATAGATTTCCTAAGATTTTGCATCCCTGTGCATTTACAAAAATACAGTCACACACGGCATAAGTTTCTGCCTCACCGGGTATATTCACTATGACCTGGAAGGAAGAAGCTCTTACGAAGGCCTGAGGTTGCCTTGGCGTGTCAGGGTGTGTTCAACAATCTTTGTCCCCAGAATGTTGTACTACAGCTATGCAGAAGATCATTGCAATAAGTCACTCTCATCCAGCAGCACCTTGAATGTATTTCTGATCCTCAGCTGTAAGTCCACAATCCAATTTTCCCACATATGCTAAGCTCCCAAAGCAATGATGATGAGTAGAGTCATGACAGACTGTTTGCAGCAGGACAGGAAACATAGCACTGGGGAAAAAAACAATCACTTCTCCACCAAATTTGTTTTTGAGACACTCACAAAGTACTTAGCCTCCTCAGAGTCTCATAGTTTAGTTTTTCTGTGATCAGACAAGGCACCACAGTGCACATGATTTCTGATTTTTTTCCAGGATGGTAAGGAAAGTTTGTTTGTCTCATTACACTAACTATTGCATTAGTGGTCATGCTTCTTTTGCTCTTGTTCTTTGTTTCATTTGCCATGGGAACAGCAAAGATTAGGAAGAGACTGTTTTCCATACCTGCAATGTCCCTTCACCCCTCTGAATAGATTAGGATTACTGTACCAAACTGGACACAGTGTTAGGATTTACCTACTAGCCACTGCAAATAGTCAACTCTTTGTGGCATTTCATTTAGGGTACAACAGAAATATCTGCTCAGGTATGCACAGAAAATAGGTATTCCTACAAATCTGAATATAATTACCATTTTAGAGAACTGAACCTAGTTCTAGAATAGACTTGGCAAGGAGAGGACAGCAGCAAGGTGTCCCCATATGTTTTCCAAAGGCATTATCTGTGTTGCCAGACAGAGAATGCAAATGTTTCAAATGTCAATTTTTCTGCCAAATCTGATACCGAGCATCTATTTTGTATCACATTCCTGGCAAGCAACACCATTGGTCAAGAGGAAAAGCCTGTGGAAAAAAAAAATCACCTTGAATTTCATGGACTTTGGCTCAGATCCCTTTTGTTCAAGAGTCCCATAAGATCAGACAGCGACAGCATAAAGATATGTATCTGTATGATTAAGTGGCAAATCAGATACAAAGAAACTGGCAAGGCTTTTAATCATTTAGTGAAGGGAAACAAGAAAAGAGAAGCTGCCCAAAACAACACTACAAACAAGGACAAATTCACATCTGAAACTGTAATGGGTCTTATTTTTTGAATTTTCATTTTGTCACTTATGAAGGTGGTTTTTTTTTTATTGTCAATATTTCTCAAAGTGTAGAAACCATCACTGACATACAGCAATCTCCTTTCCTATAGATCACAAAAGCACTAAAAAAGCAGTCAACACCAATACCACTTAAGTTTACCTGAAAAGCACTGACAGTAAACAAGACAGAACTATCTTAATGAATTTTGTACTTTAGGTCAATTACAAGATGGAAAATAAATTTATATTCCAGAAGTAAAAAGGCGGATTTCAGACCTTTTTAAAAAGCAGTTTGTCTGCACTTTTAGATGTGTTTTACTGGATAATTCTCAAAGATTTGAGATTAATGGATATCTTCTTCAAAGTCTAAATTCTATCTGGAAAAGTTTGATTGTGTTTAAGGCCTCTGAACATGAAATCATATATCAAAGAAGTGATCTGATTTGCAACAAGAGAACATTTTAAATGCTTAAACAGGTTGTGCTAGATAAGTGCTAGATAAGTGGAAATGGTGAATTAATTTTTGCAGCACAAGGGAGGACAAACAGAAAACAAAAATTCAGATGAAACAAAGAGGCTGTTCGCAGTCCAAGGGTTCAATACTGTAACACAAAAAAAGGAAATGAATGATGAGAGCAGGATTCGTGTTTTTTAATAGACAGGACAAAATGTCAGGACACTGGGTCCCGAAAAAAAAACATTAGACAAATCTTTGACACCTAATTCTCCAGTCAGTGCCAACAAGTCAGCTGTTTCTCAGGAATAAAAACATGTCCTATAACATATTTTATTATCACTTACTATTTTATATTACATGTCACATGCACGTTTTAGTTTCTTCCATTCCAGCCAGCTTGTAAAACACATCTTCCAATTTGATTTGTTTATGATCAGTCCCTAGTGAGTACTGAATTTTTACTGCAGCTGAGATTCATACATTTCTGAGCAAAGGAAGCTGGGCACTGAACATAAAGAATTAACTGTTTTTTTTCAAGCTTATCATTTTTCTCTGAAATAGAACTTATATTTTTGAAAGATGACCGACGTTCACTTAAAGATATAGAATTTACCATGTCACAGTGAGAAGTCTCTGTGGTCACCTAGTGGAAATCAAAGGAAGTTGCTAAAACCAGTCTCCCATGCAATAGCAAAAAAAAACCTTGTGAGAGTGCTTGCTGTCCTTATAATCTGAGTGTTTACACTGTGTCAATCAACATTATCTCTCCTCACCCAAATTTGCCAGGTTGTTTAAAGCAAATTGAAAAGTCAGCATCTCCTGGCTCTAGATGCTCGTAGCATCTTTGTGCATCCTCTTTGCTCAGATGTAAAGAACAATAGAAAATTTAAAATGTGGTAGAATCAAAGTGAGTATTTAATTAACTATCCTGTCAAATAGAAATAAGCTGCATGCAACATGAATGAGGTACAACCACCAAGCTGGGCATCAACTTAGACAACAGCTCCAGCTCTGGGTCCTTTTGTATTCCATCAGCAACACAGTAATCTCATTTTCATGACTCAGTGATGTCCAGCTGGACTGATTCAATAGCTGGGCTGATTCAATAATTTCTATTAAAAGCCGGGTGATCTAATTTACTCACAGACAAAAATCAGTCATTTTCAGGTACGATATGAAGGGGGCATAATTGATTCTATACCCTTCGTGGTCAGTCTAGGACTGGTGCTCCTGTGGGGTGGCTGTAGGACCACTTACAAGGACCTGTGCTTTACAAGCAGGCGGAAGCAATCACCTACAGGCGTTGCCGGCAGTTTTTGTGAGGTTTGCTTCTTTCTCGGCAACGGACACAAGGGAACATTTTACAACGGAAATGTGCTGTGGAAGGGGGTACTGCGGGAACCCTAAAAAAACTGGTGTAAATTGTACTTCGCTTTTCAGAAGCATCGAGTGCCCCAGCGCCGGCACCGCCGCGGGCTGCGACCGCCACCTACCAGCCGTGCCCGGCACTGCTGGCTCTGAGCCCGGCCGATTGCGATTTAGGACAGGGTTTAACAGCGCTAAGACGGGTTTAAGAGCTCTCGAGTGTGCCCCGAACCAGGCAGCAGGGATCCCAAAAGCTACAGACAAGCTTAAAGGCAGCGTCTGGGTGCCACCGATGGGTCCCTGGCCGCTGTGGGCGATTTGTTCCAGCCGCCTGGGCAGACCCCGGGACCAATTACCTGCTCAGGACTCAGAACTGGGAATGGCTCTAAGGCCCAGAGGTATCCAGCTGCCGAGGTTGCCAAGCAGACGCGGTCACAGCTTCCAGCAGAAGCAAATACTGCTCCTCCTACCGTGCCCTGCTTCTCGGTGTAGTTGCTTTCTCATCCCTGGGGGCGTGATGTCACACTTGGGTGTCATCGCAGCAGGCTCCTGGCCGGGTAATAATTACCATTGACTCCGTGATTCACAGAAGGCTGAACTATCAATCTATGTTTATTAAAAAAACCTGTTGCTTTTATAGACAGTTAGGTCTAGATTAGGTCTTTATTAGGTCTACAGGTAGACCTAATTGGTCCTCTAATTAAAACACCATTACCATTGGCTAATTAAGAAACTATCCTTTGGTAAACAAATCTTCATAACATGTTCCACAATACCAGGTGCAGCAAGTTAAGATTAACTATTGTTTATCATTCTTTCTCTGAGCTTCTCCCAGCTTTTCCCAGGATAATGCCTGAGAAACTATCTGTTGCTCTTTGTGGCCACTACTACACTTGCGTACAGCCAAACCACACCGAGTGCAGAGCTGGGCTAGAAATAGTTTGATTTAAGCTGGAAATACTGCAGCAAATACCACATCAAGGAGGCTGCTTCAAAGGCCTGAGAGCTCTCACACACATTGCCACCCATGCGTGTTCCTGGCCAAGACATGCAAGAGGAGGATGAAATCTGTCACTTGGGCTTTATGGCAGCTGGGGACTTGTACTGCTCTTTCTGGGCTGGATTTCTGTTGTATGTTGTGATGGTATTGTTTTGTTTTTAAATACAGCTTTCCTGATTGAAATCAGGCTCAATGCAAAAGAGGCACTAGTCTCCTCCAGCTCTCAACAAAATCTGCATGTTAGAAGCCTATGTTGATGATCTGGAATAAATTATTCCAGGGAGGGTAAAGAGGATTTTCAGGTTTAAAGTCCTGTTATGCAAATCAGTTGTCTGCTGTTCTGCCTTTGCATTAACACAGCTTGTCACAGTTCTTCCACCATGCTTCATCTTCGATTTCCAAATCTACATTTTTTCAGACAATTTGATTTCAAAATTATATTTCAATTCTTAACATCTCTTAATGAGCTTATTTCATTGATAGCGTAAACTTAATTATGAGTCACACCAGGGGCTCTTTTGCTGTGAATATTTCCTCCAATTTAGCCTGATCAAAGATTGCTGGGCCATGTGAGAACCACAGCTTCAGATATTGCACTCATGTACATTAAGAATGAGTTAAATATATTAAACGGAAATGATCTGCTTAAGTTAGTTACATTTTTTGTAGAGACTAGAGGCAGAGTTCAGACTGTCTTTAAAAAACAAGAATAGCCCTTAACATTTGGGGTGTACTGTAACATTTTTTTCCTTTGGAAGGCATCTCCAAATGTGCAAGTTCCAATAGCTGTTCCTCAAAGCTAGACACCCTTAATAATAGTAATAACAACAGTGTGAATTTTTTAAACGTTCGTGGGGGAGGTAGAGTTGTTTGCTTTTTTAACTGAAAACTATATTCCTGTGCTTTCATGCCTTTTGCCATTTTTGTAATGCCTGTTTTCATTCTTTCATCTTTTCATTGACCACATTTGCTCAGGTGTAAAATGGCTATCAGTTACTATAATGTATACCCCAAACATGTGCACTGCAGAACAGCTTGTCAATGACAACAATATTGCTGTATGTCTTCTGCTTCATCCCTTTCTCTGGTGAGCTGTCAGATCTGCATGCAAGGTTGAAGTACTGGCTAGGGAGCCACAGGCTCAAGCCCCTAACCTCATCCCTGCCTCACTGCAGCCCAGATTTAAAAATCTGACCCCTATATTTGTCTTCTTTATTTGCAGAGGTGGGATCCTTAGCACCCAGCTGCCCAAGGCTTTAGCTCCTCACTTCCTAGAGATCTAATGTGGAACAGGAATGCACATGTGGTACTGCATAACAGCTAGGGATGACATTATTGCTTCAGAGGTTTTCTGAGCAGACATTGTATGCCATCAGTTAATTGCAGAGAATTATTTAGGAATTTAGATATTTACATTCTCTATACTTAGTTTAAATCATATGCAAATCCCCATGCTTCGTCAGAGCTCCTCCTGAATAGATCAGTGTCAGTCTGGCCCAGAATCACTTCCTGCATCTGTTAAGAAATATTCAGTATCTCATTTATGAATGCTGAGAGACGGTTGGTTTTGGTTTTTTTTAATCTCTGTGCTGCACTTCTGAGGAAAAAAATACAGTTTTTAATCTTGGGTATGAATTGCAGAACCCTCACCACAGCTGTGAAAGGGAAGAGATTTCGTGCCTGTACGGAGCAGAATAACAAGCTTTGATGGTCCTAACCAACCTCAGCTGTAGCTTCCATCCACACCCCTGTGCCCGGGCTCCACTTAAGCCCAGGCTTGAGCATACATTATTTTCTTTGTGAGAGTGCTTGTCTCTAGCAGCCTCTTGGAGCTGGCTCCTTATCTGGGCTCTGCTGGGCTGCTCCTTGACCTGTTCCTGCAACCCCACTGCCACCTGCAGGTTCCTGGTGCTGTGGTAGCTCTGCTGCTGGTGAGGCCGGTGCCTGGCTGGTGTGGTTGACCCTTCTCTTAGAAAGAAACTCCACTCTGGTGCTCCCTGATGCTCAGTGAGGAAGGCCCCTGGAAGAGCTGTTTTCCAGGCAGTGCTTCCAGAGGCACCAAGTCCCGTCTGCATCCAGCTCCCATTGATCTCTTGGCAAGAGAGGATGCCTGTCCTCCCCTGCTACTGCAGAGGCGTGCTGGAAGAGATGCAGCTGCAAGCTCTAGCTCTCTGGCTTACTGCTGTTGGTGGTTAACTCAAATATAATTATTGCTTAGTTACTACTTCCAGTCTCTGTGATACAGGAGACTGCGAAGGACCCACATGCCCCACCCAGAGGGGTGGGTAAATGACTTCATTATTTCTCTGCAAAACTTGAAAGACTTACGTTTCCTTGTTTTTGCCAGTTTGATGTGTCTCGAGCTTGGACATTGCTGCTTCTGACGTGCACAGAGAAAGTGAGCGGAGTACCTAATCTTTATGTTAGTGCTTGATTGTTGCATTTGACTTTTAGCAAATATTTGGAGTCTTTAATTAATACACACAGATAAAAGGCAGTAACTAAAAGAGTGAGAACACAAAGGAAACATCAAAAAAAAGCACAGCCTTTTTATACCTAATTAAGAAGAAATACTATCTTAATGAAAACTCTCAAACAAGTGGAGAGTGAGTGAGCAAAATCAGATCAAAGACCATTTTATATGAGGCACATTATTCCTCAAATAAACAATGTTGTGAAAGAGAGTGCTGCAATATTGGCAGTAGAGATATTGTGAGGTTAAATCTGTTAGGTTTTGCATCTTTCTGGCTTATCCTGCTTTTTTTCTCAGGGATCATTTTCCAAGTAGAGCACTACTGAGCTTAATGTGCATACACTGGTAGGATCTCAGTAGAAAAATGCAATCACTTAAGGATAGATGCTGATACTATTTTGTGTTTTGTGCTGTTGTTCAGGTTTGAAGCACTGTACTAATGCCACTTAAGTAAATGGAACTAATCTGGTCTTAATTGTATTTTGATTGCTGCGGGGGTTTCCCCGGGCAGGTGCCGTCAGGGTTTCTGCAGCACCCGAAGCGTCTCCGCTTGGGGCCACATGACAGCTCCTCCGGCCCACCAGACGCCCGAGCCCGGATGGCGTAATGGGTGCTGCACCAGAGGGAGTAAAAGGACTCCTTGTAGGGTGAATCCAGTGGGATTTATTGAGGGTAAATCTGAAGGTCCAGGCAGGGAAGAGGAAGGGGCAGGAATACGCAGGGACACATCCACACTGAAGGTAACCCCAGGCAAGGAACCCAGAAGAGGGGAGGGTACAGGGGTTATAACCAGGGGTCAGGTGGGAGGGGTGAGGGTGCAGGGTAACCAGTGAGGAAGGGAGGCAGGTGAGGAACCGGGGTGACATAACTGGGGAAGAGCCAATGAGAGAGGACTAGGGGAGTGGGGCTACGCAATAACCAATGGGGAAGCAGCGAGCAGAGAATTCTCTAGAACACGGGGGCGGTTGACCGTTTGTTGGCAGTTGGTCATCTGCGTGGGGGAGCAGCACAACATGGGAAGTGGGGCCAGGCCCTCACTCTGACCCACACCACTGTGTCCTCCCAGGGCATCCCGGCCCTGTCCCTGTCATAACTGTCTCCCACAGATTTCCACTGTAATGAGCCCATAGTAAGTTATGATTTCTGGAGTAAATATATATATTCCCTAACTACATCAAGAAACATGAACAGAACTACTACAACTGGAAGAAAATGTTAGCAGCAAAACACAACACAGAAAGATGACCTTGAAGTTCTCATATGCAAATATTGTTTGGAAGTCCTTGCAGCTCCACCAGTCCCACAACTGAAACAATGTCTAGTCACTAACTTGCCAAGTCAAAAATTAAATATCTTTCAGCATGGACAGGGGAGTAACATAATCCTGAGAAAGGCTGTACTAAGTTAAAGATGAAAGAGAAAAGTCAGCACTAGGCCAGATAGACATTTGTTCCACTAGCAGAAACACAGTAATACTTTCTTCAGGATGCCTTCCAGTCTGCAGCTGGGAGACTTCCTGAGACAAAGGTTATAGTTACAATTTAATCATTGTTAAAAAACCAAACTGATAATACCCTAATGGCGTGGGTTTTTTTCATGAAATAGTTTAACTGCTTCTTAAAATCCCTTTTGGCTTCCAAATTCAGCACAGTCTATGGCTATGGAAATGCTGCCTGACACTTCATTTTTGTCTTCTTTAGTTTTAAACCAGTTTTGTTTTGATGCCCATTTATCATAACAAGACTAACTGAATAATGAATATGATGAATTCATATCTCTCCTGCTCTTCAATTTGTCTTTTTTACACCTTTCTTTAGGGTGTAGGACCAAACCTAAATTCTCTGTTCCAACTGGCTATAAACTCATAAACAGCAACAAAGAGTTGATGTACTGAAACAGTGGTGATTAGTGCTTTTTCTTTAGTCCTTCCCTAATAATTTCAAGTATTTGATTACCTAGCTTAATTAAGACAAACCAATAAATTGGCTTATTCAGAGAGCTATTAACAATGGCTTCAAGATTATTTTTTCCTCTGATGAAAGCTATTGTATGTAGTGGTACTATCTCTATAAGCCTGTCTTTGTGACTGATTCTGCATTACAAGACCCTTTTCTGGCGCCTACTTAGTTGGAAATTCAGTATCATGAGACTTCTGCAATTCTTCAAGTTGAGCTTTTTTTACTGCACAAAATGATTTTGTAGAATTCTGTATAACCCTGCCATCCCCCTATTTGCTTACTCCCCCCACCAGTTAATGAGTATAGTGCCTATTACAGATTAATGTGGGATTGTGTTGATAAACTGCTTCTTGAAAAAGCAAGCTAGTCTTTCATCTCTCTGATTTAATGCCTTATTTATTTATAACAGGATCTGTCTTCTTACTATGTAATAGATTGCTTCCCCCCACCCCCCAATATCTTTTGGTGAGTGACTGTTGCAGTGCAAGGTCAGCTTCTACCCCAGGAGGTCACTTCCCCCGGAAGATCCATTCCCCAGGTGCATGTGTGTATCCCCTCCTCCCCCCACCCCCTGGGCTCTGGCCCAGGACTGTCTGTCAACCTTAAAGGCGTCGTGTGATTGGGCAAGTTCAAAGGATGCCCTAGACCCTGAAGGGTATTGAGCAACCCAGGTATCAGTTTGTCCTTGGGACCTCCTCTCCCATACCTGGATTGGTGGGCTTGCTACCTTTCCCCTCCCCCTCCTCCCCCAGGTTAAAAGGTGCTTCAGCCATGCGGTCGGCAATTGATTGGGAAACACCAGGAAAGTGAGAAGGTCTGTTTACAGTTCTGTGGAGCAGAGACTGATTCAGAAGCCTACCAGGCTGGAATAAAACCTTCTGAACACAACTCTCTTCAGGACTCACTCCTTTTCCTCCACCTTTCGCCTCAAGTCTCTCCAGCAGAAACCAGCCCCACACCCGGAGCCTGGAAGCCTGGACCCTCAGCCACGTGAGCTACATAATATCTCCTGGGGTACAGACGCCCTAGTTGCTGTTATTAAGCTCACACGTGGAGGCCAGGCCAGCCAGAGAGGTCCCACCGGTAATATTGGCGATTTTATTTGATTCCAGTAAGTGACCTTGTCAAAAGCCTCTGAAAATCACGCATTTATCTATCTGCTTCTGATTCAAGGAATACCAATATATCTCTGTGGCATAATTTCCCTGTACCAACCTGTCCTGAGCCATTATTCACATAATAATTTTGACTTAATTCTATTGTCTACCATAGCTTCTACTGTAGCCAGGTTTCAAAATCTGATTTAACAGTTTGCATTTGCTTGCAACCGCCTTAGAAACCTTTAAAAAAAACCCAAAAAACCAGCAAACCTGCTCCTGCACTCACCAGCTCTGGCACCCTGTGTTGCACTGATCTAGAGTTTGATCATTTTGTATGTGACTGCCTTCTCTTGATGTGCATCCAGAGGCACAAAGAAGTGTGGAGCCGTGGCATGTGTTTGCTGTGTGTGGCTTTGACCTCACAGTGCACTGGAAAACAAAGTCTACCTGTTCTTACAGTATTGCAAGGGAAAGGGAGAAATACTAGAATGGCTGTCCATAAAATGAAAGCTGTGGATGATTAAAAACCTCACTGAACAATTTTTAAAATTCTGGATAAACAGTTTCTGTAGTATGAAACGTAGGTGTATTTTAAGACCCGTCATTACCGCAGTCTAGGAGAGCTTCCTTGTTCTTGGAGCTCCACAGATGTTTACAAATTAAAATATAAATTGGTGATATGAATGTATGTGGAGGTGGAGCAATGATTGTCTGTTTTATTTGCTGAAGCACAAAGGCGAAGTAATTGCCCAAGAAAACATTGTCAGTTTGAGTGAAACAAACTTAATTTTTTGTAACTTACTCCTATTTGTAAATTATAGGTTTAACTTACAAAATTAAGTATCGTATGGTGGAAAATGTTATTTGTACTTTCAATCATTTTATCTTCTCCGTTTTACAGAAACTGGTGTGCTTATGTCCATACCAGACTCATACCTACAGTTGTGGTGGACAACCTGGAAACCTTCTCATCAGGCAGAGCAAAGCCTTGCACTTGGCAAACTGGATCTTGTGCTCAGAGGTATGGAGAGCTGGGAAGAAAGAGTACTTGTAAGCACTTTAATTTCAACCAAATACACCATAAATGTGAATATAACTTTAAAAGGGAAACAAGAGGGAGCATGCCCTCACTCTGGCACCCTCCAGTCAGCTCAAAGTCTTTGAGTCAAAGAGAGGTGCACGAGTACAAAGCTTTAAAGTGCACACAGGGAAGAAAATCTTTTCTGTGCAGCCTTCCAAGCTCGTGCTCTGTTTAAGAAAAAGGCTTGCCCTGAGAGGCATAAATACTTTTGCTGTTATCTTTCTGCTTAGTGCTTTTTTCTGGCACAGCTTTGGTCAGACAGTGAACCTAGACAAGTAATTGGCCTGGATGGGACTTGTAAATAATACCTCTCTTAAACATTCAGGTTGTCCTTTGTGGTTTGGGTGACTCATTGCATTCTCTAAATGTTAGATTTCAGTTGTAAGTGAATTCGGATTTTAATGCATGAATTTGGAAAATGGCAAAATGAAACAGCACCAACAAAATAGAGATGGTAGTGTATTTTTCCCTTGACAAATTTTAAAAGCCTCTTAAGAGTCAATTTGACTGTTCTAAGAATTGTCCTCTAGATGGTATGGCAGAACAGGCTTAAAGCTTTGAATTGAAATTGGGAATAGAGCTTCCTTAGCATTTGGTAACTCTGAAATGCAGTCAGCAAGTATAACCTGTGGTTGAAATATTGCCAGTTTTGTTATTTTTTTAGGTTTTTTTCTGATTTCAGTCACTTTAGGTCCTTGTGCTGCTCCTATAAATAAGGCACTACTACATAAATTCCTGACACTTATTTACGTGGATTTTTTTATGTGGATTATTTTTGAAATTGCTATTCCTGATTAACTCCTTTCATGGACACTTCATTATTATGAGTGGTTTTAGGAATGTATTATGCTAATTATGCATTATTCTGACAAGGTATTTTTATCATAAGACCATCCATACAGCAAAATAACCGGGAACTCTCTTGAATTCAGATCACCTTAATCTTTATGGAGTTCTTGCTGCTGAAAAAGCCATTTCTTAGAGCCAAAGCTGTCTGGGGACACATGCAAAGCTCCTGCTAGCTGCTGTGAGAATTTTAATATATATAATATTACATCCCTTGGAAAGGGGTGACAACATTAACTGGAGTGTAAAATATGGTGGCATTTTTTAATGCATTGGGAGGATATTTTTTGGTCTGACAGCCTTTAAGTTTGTCTCTTTTTCTGGAATGATTCATACAGGGATTGTGTGTACAAACAATTCAGTAACTGTTTTATCATCATATTTTCTGACATTCTAGGTGTTCTTCATGTTAGTGTTTATAACTAGTAACAGCGTGTGATATTTTTATTTGAACTTTGTATTTAACATCTTAAAAGGGCAAGGAGAGTTGCTGTAGTTTATTCTGTAAGCCCAACTGCAGTATGTTCATTCTAAACTGACTTCCCTGTGAAGATAAGAAACCTAGGAGAAGTGATGGGTATCCAGGACATGCAGAATCTGTTGGAACACAGAAATAAAATTGCTGCTGCCTCTGCTGTTGCATACTGTAAAAGTAATAACTGAGGCCTTACAATTACATAGAAAGGCCCTCCTTTCCCTGAAATCCAGAGTGGTATTTTTCACACTTTATTGGATTAATGTTTGTATAATCTAGATTAAAATAATCAGAAGGGAAGTTTTCCAGTGTACACTAAATGTATGCTGATGTGGCGTAAATTTATTGTGAATGCATTTTCCCACCAATTTCAAAGAGAAGTGGTATATGAAAATTGTATTTTTGGCTCCCTTTTTTCAGTTTAGTAGTTACTAATTGTAATGCCTTCTATGAAAGATTGCAATATTTGAATCCTGAGTAAGATATTCTGGGAAGAAATCTAAATAGACATCAGGTTTCTTTAAAATTCATGAAGACAATCTGGAGGTGCAATATCAAAGCTGTGATTGCTAATGAAACACCAAACCCTGGTTAAAATTCACTTTGAATTTCAAGCAGTAAGGAAAGGATAGATATGACAAGTGAGATAATGTAACATACCTCTAAGTTATGCAGGTATGTTACAGCTCCTCTTTGGTTACCTAAAATAGATTTAAATTGTTCTAATTTCACAGGTCCCAGACAACAACACACCAGGCTTACAGAATCAAACATAAAATAGTAACATCGCTGGAGTGGAAGTGCTGTCCTGGGTACAGTGGGCAAAACTGCCAACTCAAAGGTGAGTAGAGTTGTAAGGGTCGGAACTATTCACTTCAGTAAAAGAAAACAATGCAAGTTTGATCTGTAGGCAAATGGCTCTGTCAAAAACCAATGCAGTGCTTTCTGTTAAATTTAAAACCAGAAAAAAGTGCACAGTAAACTAAAATGCTTTGGAATGTTGACTCTTCCCTGTACGTGAATTTCTGGAGGATGTAAGCAGAATGGCTTTCCCCCTCTTCCCACTCTAAATAAAGCTCGTAAAATCTCCAGCTATATTTCATTTTGCTAAAATGTGGTGTTTGCATTCAGTGCGTCTCTACTTTTGACCTTTTAGTTACTGAGAATTGCAGTGCTAGAGGTATTAAATCCAGGTCCTCTCTTGAATACTTGCTGTAATATTCCTCTACAGCACTGTTTCTCTTTTGCCTTTTGGTTTCAGGCTTTAAGAATATATTTTGTTTGCGATAAGATAATGTATTGGCTTTTTTTTACTTCCCTGAGTTTCGGAATTCTTCTGCTGTTCATTTCAACAGTGACTGATTCCTGTATAATTGTGCAGAATAGCCTTTGACAGAATAGCCTTTTACCTCTGCCCTGGTGATCAAACATGTGGCATCGTACTATAGTTTTACGTCTGCATAAAAGCTATTTCTTTGCTGTTGGCCTTAAGCAAGCAGGCCTTGAAAAATTAGACATGGCATCAGCATACAGGTTTTAAATGAATGAATATTGCAAGAAAGGCTGTTAGATGTGATGGGGAATTCAATCAGCAGCAGTAAAGTGAAGGGCTGCGATTAAAAATTAATGTAGAGGAATGAAGAAAAATCACTATTGTTCACATCTAGGAGGGAAATTTCAGTGCCAAAGAGCCAGAACCTTGGCAGGCACAAAATTCTCCTCTGCACAGCAGTGTGGAGCCAGATATTAACAGATATAACAGAGTGCAGTCAGTCAGCAAGGCTGTCCAGTGAGCATGGATCAAGTGTTTTAAATATTTCCTTTCAAAAAAGAGCAAACATTAGCAAAAATAGATTTGTAAAAATGTAAAGGGTAGCATTGAAGGGGGAGGTCACAGTTGACACAATTGAAATGGCATCAAAATAACAGGCAAACACTGACCACGAAGAAAGCTGTATAACTCAATTTGTAGTGGCATCTGTGTAAAAAATAAGAATAAAGGAAAGTGCTGTGAAGTGTTAGAGGAGCGGGTGTTACATCTCCTGGGTTGCATCTTGGGGAAGCCACTTAGAATCTGCATAACCAAGTTTACCCATCTAGAAAATTGAGATGACATCTCACAGGGGCACTGGGATATTTAATTAATTAATGCTTGTAAAAGCACTTAAAGAGATTGGGATGAAAGGTGTTATGTCAGAGAAGCTTTTCTTCCTTGCTTCTGGAATCCTGCCTCCCATGAGGAGCAGACCACCAGCAAAAGCCTGCCTGTATTATTCAATTCCCATGAAGGGACGTGGGCTAATGAACTTGAACAGCTGGGAGCCCAATAGCCTTGTCTTCCTGTGCCCCACAGCAGGGGAGAGGTGCTGAAACTGCTGAGTGGGGCTCTCCAGAGTCACTGAGCCTCCCACTTGGCCTCTCTGTTGTTCAACAGCAGAATTGTTTCTGAAGGGTTTCTGTGCCAAGGGAACTGGGGTGTTCTGACAGTCCTTCAGATCGTGGAAAGGCGTTGCTAGTGTGATGTGGGTTGCTTGTACTAAATGCTAATTTAAAATGCCTTCTGGTTTAACTTCTCTCTCAGACAGAGTGAAGTCATATTTCAGTCTGATAGTCTAGGCAGGAGAAACCACTTACCATTACCAGATATCTGGAAGTCTTATTTGGTAGCCCTGTTGTAACTGCATGATTACAGATGCTTCTCAAGGTAATGCAGTAGTGAGAGAGATGGAAGTGATGTGTTCAGATCACTGTTTCTAACCTTATCCCCCTTATGGCACCACATGACCAACTTGGCTAAAACATGGATCCTATTCCAGCATGGACAACGCAATTTTATAAGGAAATTTATAAGAATGAAAAAATGTAGACGTAATTTTTTAGAAGTCTAATGAGACAACTCAATATGGACAATTCAACAATTAAAGCATCTTCATTTTGACCTGAGAATATCAAATACTTAACTGGGAGCAAAACCACTAAAACAGGACACTTAAACTCCGAGTTGCAGACTTCATGACATGTCACTTTTACTAAACACAATTTTATTTCAACTTTGTGCGTGTAGTAATGAAATCCCGGTTCCCTCATGTGCACTCGGAGCAGGGAATTACATGGTTTAGAGCCAGCAGTCGGCTCTGGCACCAGCCACTGTCAGCACGGAATTTCTTGGAGTGGCAGTGATGCCATTTCTCCAGGAGATGGCCGTGCGACATCCCATCTTCTGCGTGCGCTGAGCGGCACGGAAAAAAGGTGGGAATTCGCTTTGAAACACAAGGAACGGGAGGAAACTACCTAACCCTCCCTCAAGGAAACGCCTTCAGCCATCCTGCTTCATCAAAGATATGTTGAATCAAAAAGACCCAGTCTTCTTTTTTTTTTTTTAATATTCTCTGAAATTATTTTGAGTGCTGTGTTTAAAAATACATGGGCCAATAAATTATACATCTAGGCTAATATGTTAGATGATAGACACCTAAGGTTAAATTTCTGTATGCATTACCTGTTTTTCTGATACAACTGGAAGGACCCATTGCTCAGGATTTTGTATTGCTGCTTTTTTTGTTTTGTTTGTGGTTCTTTGTTATTGCAAATGACACCTCCAAGGTGAGTCTAGCTGTCTAATTTGAATTTCATATTTTATTTTTTTGTTTAAACTGAGCTTGACACATCTAATTTTTAAAAGGTCTCAAATGTAAGTAATTTGATGGCTATTTCTACCCTAAAAAGTATGTGTATTAGGTTTTTGGTCTGGTGCTCCCATCACACCTGCTGTTATCCCACATCTACAATGGGAAATCTCAGCTGTGGGAATAAGGGGCACATAAATGTAATCACCATATGATGTCTTGGAGCGATTCCTTTGGAAAAGGCCTGAGCCCTGCTGGAGAGTAGTGTAGGAGAAGCTATATTGCCAGTGACTCCTCTGAATTTGTTTCACAGTTGAAAAGCCTGAATTTCTAATGCGGCTTGCAAAGTACCTTTCCTGTACCGTGGTGAAATTTAATAAGTATACAGTATGTGACTGTCTGTGGGTGAGGTTGGTGTGTGTGTGCGTGCATCTCTGGCTCCAGTCCTTGCTGCCATCAGAGGTAGTGCTGTGCACTTTGGGCTTGCTCCATGGCTGGTTTGCTCTGATAGAGGTGCTATGTCCTTGGTCTTACAGCCATTATGTTACCTGAACATTATGTTACATGGACAGTTTTAAAACCTTAGTGAAACAAGCACACAGGGAGAAATATGTGTCCTTGGATTTTTAAGAGTGAATAAAACTGTAAGTGTTTGGGTATTCTAAAATGTGAGGCAATTGATTTACTAGGAAGGATGAAAGATAAGGTGGATAGTATATATAAAAAAAAGTGATGTCTGTAGAACCAACAGTGTCAGTGAATGCATTTAGAGCAATGGAAAGACCAGTAAATGAAAGAATAAAAGGACATTGATCAGGTGGTCTTTATCACAGGCAAGTAATTGACTTCCTTGTCATAGATTGTATCACCACCTGATAAATTCTGTGCAATGAATTGGGCTGACTGCAAGAATTTAGCTTCTGTCAAAAAACATGCCACAGAAAGATAACAGAGGCTGTTGAAATTATAACCATTTGAGAACTTTATGTTTCTCATCAGGTAATTTCAAAAGCTTCTATCAAACTATAGGTCCATACGATAATTTCGTCTGAGATCCTATCTTAATTTTTACAGCACCCTTAATTTACAACTTAAACACCTTATATTGTCCTAATTGTAGTCTATATATCTTGAAATGAACTATGCAAAACATGGAATTTCTTGACTCCATGTTTTAATACGTTTCCCTGGAAACTCGCATTATGGCTAAACTAGATTTTAATATTTGAAGTGTAAAATAATGTCACCATACCCAAGTTATTCTGCTTGTACTGTACTAAAGACTGGAAATCACATTAGTGCCACATAAGTGGCATTCCTTAGATATGCTCCTCCTGGAATATTGACTTCAAAATGTTCCACAAACTGAGCGAGTATATAAAAATTGAAATCAATTTACACTTAGTAAATTTATTACCTAATTTGTGCATATTTTGTTTTTTAAAAAAAGTAAAATAAAACAACACCATTAAGCCTGATGTCTAGAGAATGTATGTCAGGAATATGGAAATCTCAGTTCAGTTCCCAGCTATCTGATCAGTTCATTACTTTTTGTGAGTGAGGGCACTTAACTTTCTGGACCTCAGTTTCCTCAGCTGTGATATTGAATTTATAATAATTTTAGTCCAGCTATTTGCAAACTGCTTTTGGATCTTTAGGGCTGAAATGTAAAATAAGCACAGATACTCCCATCTGCCATCACCAGAGAAAATATTTACAAAATTGTCACCTTTGTGAAGTTTTTTTCGATGTATACCAGTCATAAATATCAGATGACATTTGTTGGAACTTAGAATTCGATTATATTTTGAAATTGTTTTTATTTTTAGGTGTTGCAAAAATGTAATATCACCATTGCCTTTAGTAGCAAGATTTCCATGGTTGAAGACCTGTGTAACCTGTGTAAAAAAAACCAAACCAAAAACAAACCAAAAAAACCAACCCAAAAATCAGTTTCAACAATCCTGGTCAATTTTGTAACCATTAAAAATCCGTAATTAATTTTACAGCTGACAATCTCTGTGTTGTCTTCGTACTGTTGCTTTATATTGTTCTGAAATATTCCTCTAGAATTTTTAGCCCTGGGCGTTTAAAAATTCTGTTCATTATAAAGCAAATTTTGGCATTTTAATGTTAACACCTGCTCCTGCTAGGCTTGAGAAGTCTTTTTATAAAGCCAGTCAACATCTTCAGCAATGTGGCCCACACTACAGGAAGCAGACGATTAGGCTTTGGTTCAGCTGGTACAGAATAAAGAAAGAAAAAAATTGTTTTGCAGTCATCCCAATTATCATGTTCTGTGATTCACTCACATCCTTTACTTTCCTTTTCTCCCTTCTCTAGCTCAAGAACAGCAATCAGTTATACACAGCAACCAGGCTGAAAGCAGCAGAACTGTCAATGAGACGACACCAGGAGCTCTGCAGGACTCCAGTGGGCCAGGTCAGTTGTTAAAATTGCTCTCACCTCTACCCAGTCACTGAGATCACTGCAAAAACAATTTGAGGAAAGTCTCTGCCTATGGAAGGGACCTGAATGGAATGTCAATTTTTATCACTCATAGTTCAGTGGTTTGCTCTTCTGATAAAGGTGGGAAGAAGACACTGAATTTAAATGTACCAACAGGTAAGAAATTACAGAGGGTTTTGTGCCTAAATTAAAACCCGGGAAGTATTTGGTATGGAAATATTTAAACTATTATGTTATTGAATACAATAAATTAATTAACAGAAGACAAAAAAACCCCAACAAAATTAAAACAGAAAATGAAACAAAAAACCCCATCCCAAACACAGGAGTCGTTTAGACTAGCATTACACATAGAAAATGTAGTGAAGTTAATGACTATCTGAATATGTGATTATTGCTATATATTTTCTCACAAAAATTGGTTCTTTATTAAAAATAAGTACAAAGATGTTTCAAACCTTAACAAGGGCAGCTCAGGTGTGTTTTAAACTACTATGTCTAGGATGTTCAAATAACTAAGAAACATAGCGAGAGTTTACACATTTATACCAGAGATGCTTGAGAGTATTTCTTATTGCCTTTTATACATTTGCTCATTATTGTGTTTACTTTATATAATCTGGATATTATGTCAGTGTTGTCTCAAACAAGTGTGTACAGAAAAATTAGAATTGTAAGAGCTGGTCAGTAACAAAAAAGATTTATTCAAACAGTGATCTATATCAAGAACCTATGTTAAATGACTGCTGTGAGAAAGGCTTCTCCACGTTTTGGTTGCCAATTTCTGGAAGCTTTGTTCTGGGAGAAATCCTGCGATATTTGTGGTTTTAGGAGGAGGCACGGCACTGTTGGTTACACGTGCTGCGACACGAATGGTGGCCACTTTTCATGGGCATAAAACCTCATTCCCTCAGTGTCTCAGGGTCAAGTCAGAGGTGGTTTGGGGCTCCAAGGGCAACCAGAGTCCTAGTTGATGACAGCTTTGGTCATGGAGAAATCCTGCAACATTCACGATTTTCGGAGGCAGCATGTGACTTTGGCCCGGTGTGCCTGGTCTCAATTGGTGGCCCTTTTCTACTTGAAAAATGTACTTTTCATAGTGAGGAGCCAAAAAATGGCCATGATGTGAAGGAATGTTTAACAAATGCATATTCCTTGAACTTTCTTACTACCTTCCTTTTCTTTTGAATCTCTTGATGCTTCAGTTATTTTTGTCTACAGTGGCTTTTTGTATAACCATCATCTGTTCCACACTGTGGTGGTGTTGTCGTAACTCACTTATTGGCCTATATCCGGAAACATTCTAGTGAAGCAAATGAATAAGTCAGGTTATGTTCTCAGATTGGTGTTTTGCAGTTTTAAATACCTTCTTGTGGACTGTAATGCATGCTGAGAGAAGAGGATGTCATAATCAAGATTGCCACAGAGTTTTGTGGAGATTTTACAGACGTATGTGCTTATATGCATGTGTGTGCTTTATTTTAGATCTTAATAGAAGGAAAAAGAGAGGGGAAGATTGAGTCTGGCACGGAGATACAGAGTGGTATTTTCAAAAGGGAGTTAAGCTGTTGCACCTTGGTGATGCTGTGTGAGCAACCAAGTCTCTCAGGGCTGGAGGGCGGAGGATGTTTAGTAAAGCAGACAGGGCCTATCATGAAAAAGTGAGCTGGATCAATAGAGCACTGAGACATGCCACTTCTCTTAGCAGGAATTATGCTCTGGGAAATAAATCTGATATTGGAATCTCTAACCTCCATATTAATTGCTTTTCAATTATTTTTAAATCAGATTGGGTCAGTCTAGAAACCTGTGCTGGCTGTCCACCCTGCAAACACAGCCTGGGGCCAGGCCTGACTGCTGTGGTCTGTCATTCCATCAGCACCTGCTATGGCTCTACAAGCCAGATTCTGCTTCCAGCTCCCACTTTCAGGCATAAAACCTCACTTTCAGGTTCATCTAACTTTTCTTCCTCCCTCAGTGGGAACTGACAGAAACCAAGCTAAAAAAAGCATTACATCCTGCAGGTAAGTTATCAGTTTGGGTGACTGTGCCTGAGCGACTAATGAATTCAAATCCCTTTCTCATAGTAGCAATTCAACCAGAAGCAGAAGTGTCCACACTTGTTTGTTTCTCACAGAGCTGTATTATGAAGACAAAGGTCTATCAATGGCCTGTCTTTGCAGTGCCACTCAGAAGAATTGCCAGAGTCTAAACAAGGTGGTTGAGTTACAAACAATGTGTAAGTAGATACCCTGGGCAGAGAACACAGCTGGAGATATTACATCCTAACCTAAAAGAGCCTTACTCTCCAGGCTCTTACTATTATGGCCTTTCCAAGTAACATGCCTCTACAGGAGAGCGTTCTCATGGGTGTCGGCCTGCTTCATCTGCATCTGCATGTGTCTTTACATACTAGAATTTTAAAGAATACAAGTCATCAGAAGAATATGCCCTTTTGAATATAACTTGCTTGGGGTTTTTGGAGCCTTTAGACCCTGTACTTAGACAGGATTTCTGATTAGAACTGTTTTTTGCCATAGGAATAGACACTGATGCTGTAATGAAAAGTGACGAAGGATCAATAGGAATATTGGAAACTTACGCTAATAAGTATTCATATGCAATGCTAAAGAATCTCATCCATAGCAGTTTATTAAGTCATAGTATAGCCCAGATAATTTGGGATAATATATCATATGCCTAACATAGGCATTTAGGCTGAATTGTTGAAGGAGATTTTCTGGCTTTGCTTACAGGAATTCAAACATCTAATTTTATCAGCATCTTCTGAAAATCCCAGACTAAGTTTGATATCTGTAAAACTCAAATGGCTGGCTGAAGTCATGTGGAGTCCTAATTTTCAACATCAAGGCATCTTTCACCATTACCTATCTTAAAAGAATCCATCTAGGACTTTTTTTTTTCCTGAGGAGACTACAAGTGCCAAGAACAATTTGGGCAGTTTTTAAAATAAACTTGTCTTTGTAGGTTAAGCTTGTATTTTTAGTGATAGACTAATCATTATTCCAAAGTAATTTATCTATTAGCTGTTTTTCTCCCTTGCTGCTGTGTTGAGCAAGCCTTTATTTTGACCCTAACAATGGAAAGATAATGTATTTCTTCAGACAAAAGCTTTGCAAATTCATGAAGCTGTGTTATAAATAGTAAGTAAAAATGAATGATTTTGTGATTATGACTGAATTAGAGTTAGCTGAATCCCCTGTAGGGTGCTAGGTGGAGGAAGAATGGCATTATGTTGATTAAAATAAGCTAACCCTTCAGAATACTCTTGTAGAATCATAAATATTTTATAATGGATACATATGCTTCAGTAATTAGTAACTGCTGTGCTGCTGAATCTCACTAATCCATGATACAGGACAAAAATCAAGATGATTCACTCAAAACTAAAAATTCAGAAAATTTTCACCCCAATTTTAGCTAATGCCTCTCAGTCAATTATGCCTTCTTTTATTTATTCACTCCACAATGTTTAACAATACTTGTTTTGGGTTTTTTTCTCTCATTTTGTTTCCCAACCAAGCACTTTTTCAAAAAATGAACGAGAAGATTAGCAATCAGGAGATGAAACTGACTTTTCTACAGAAGAGGGTTGACAGCATTGCTGCTGCAATAAATGATGTGAGCAAGATGCTTTCTTCTCTGGAAGGCAAAATCAATGAAGATAAGGGCAGAGACTTCCAGCCTTTTCTAAAAGGTAAGAAAAATAAATTAATGTAATCACTCACCCTGTTAGAGGTGCCAGGGAAAAAAAAGTTAAAAATCTTCATAGACTGCCCTATTCTATTACTCAACATTTGTTGGGAGAACTAATTTTTAAAATTTCATTTCATTTCATTCCAAGAGAGGAATTTGTTTATTTCAACATTTGCTGTGGTGTCTTTCATAGTGACAAAAAATTTATATTCTTGGGTGCTTCATCATCTACATGGTAGCTTAAGCCACTATCAAGGTATTTTCATTTACTTAGAGCATCTGCAAATAATCTTATGTCTGCTTTGTTTAGCTGACAGCTGCTAAAGGATGTAGTATTTATTTTGCTACCAAGTCTAACTAATATTCTTTAATATGTAATTCACACACAGGGCAAACTATAAGGAATTCTGTGGTGGTTGTATTTATAACACAGCAAACATTCTGCTGAATTATTTGTATTAGGCTATCTTTGATAAACACCTGTACTCATGCTCAGTATATGAGAAAGACAGCTAGAGACTGGGAGTTTGGGCACATCCTCACCAGCAGAATTATGCATCCATTTGTTGTGAATGCTGTAGCAAGATCTGTCTGTTACTCAGCTCAAAGTGTTGTTTAACAAGCAGATTCAGACTGAAACTTTCATTTCTTCAATGTGCAATATTTTTCTCATTTTTCACAAATGTTCCCCAAACCATATTTTATACGTAAGAATTCAGAGGACTTTTCTACTATTTAAAAATAGAACAGAAGTTCTGGAGTTCCTTATATTGAGATAAAACTGCATGAAACAATAAGTGGTTTTGTATCTCCCTCAAATTTACCAAGTTGGGTGCCATTTCAGCTCAGTCCTCTGTCTCCTGAGCTGTTCCTGCCATGTGCTAGGTGGCTCTCTTGTATGCTAGTTTATTCCATCTCTTGATGGGCGACCTGCTTTCACCTCTCCACATATTGCTAGATGGCATTCTTGACCTTTGGGTGCACATTTAATCTGTCTTTGAATATTTTCCATTTACCTTCTGCTTTCTCCTCATTCTTTGTCTTTATATTTCACTCATTCTAGCTGTCATTTTCATGCTAGTCTAAGAGGTATTTTTCAGCATTCTGTGTTTCTGCTTCTGCACTCCCTATCTGTATTTCAGGGTCTAAGTCTTAATTAAAATGTGCTGTTCAAAACCGCCCTTCTTTGAAAATGCCCTTCAAGCCTTTATTGTTTTTACCTGCAATGTTTTATATTATAGCTGCTCAGAAAAAATCTCCATCTGATGTGCTTCTTTTTGATTTATCTTCTCAATCTATGTCCTAATCAAGTAGCTCCAATGAAAAAGATGCTATCAAATACATTCCTTGGCTCTAATTATGAGCATTCCAACACAGGTTAATCTTGGCTTCTACATAGGTAAACAGCAGGAGTGAGGAAAGGAGTGGAGTGGAGAAAGAAAAGGTTAGTGTGTCTGTTGGCTTGTATGTGCAATGACAAATGGCAACTGCAGTTTCTGTCCAGGAGGTATCAGTCAGTTGTACTCAAATGCATGAACAGCATCCTAAAGTAGCAGGACCTGAAAGGATCTTCCATACTGTCCACTGTAACACTGGACATTCTACCTTGCAAAAAATTACTCTTAGAAGTTCACCTGAAGCAAACCACAACTTTCCCAGTACCTCTGACATCCTGAAGCAACCTGCTTTTGAAGCACAGTTAAGTCTGTAGTTGCTTCATGCTATTCAGACATTTTCCTTCTTCACTTGCTTTGCCATTTTCTTGCTCTGGTGCCAGATCCTTTTCTCACAGTCCATACATCACCTTTTTTCTTATCACAGAAATTCTAATGTTCTGCCCAGCTTTGTATCAGGGTTTGTTAGGGGCAAGGTCTGATTCTGTGACCAAACAATTCAATACAGTTTAAAAAGTCTTTAACTCTTGGTTTCACCTATGACTTTGGTGGCACAAACCTGTTGATAGAGGGCAACACTCACTGGAGTAACTGATATGCTCCTCTATGTTGTTAATGAAAGCTGTTTTGCATTTTAAAAATTGCTTTCAGTACTCAGAAAGCAGTTCCCATTTGTTACTTAGGGAAAATAGTTTTGTGCTCTTTTTAATTTAAGAAACTCTGCTTACTTCCTGCTATTCTTTTCTTCCTCCTTTAACTTCATATTTAATACACACCTTTCCTCTTCATTATTAAAATGTACACTGCTTTCAAAATGAACTCAATAATGGTGTGTTAATCACTTCCAAGTCAGAAATGTCATTTGCAGCTGCATATATAACCTCAATTCAGTCTCCTGTGTACATACATTTATTTTGCACATTATTCTTCAAATAAATGAAACTACAAAGAGAGTATATATTGACACAGAGTAATTACACCCTTTGGTTTTCAGCCAGGAAGCTAAAATTAAAATTTATAATCTCATAAAAAGTCCAAGAGATCTTTAATGTTCGCAGGTAGTTTGGACCTTTCTATTTCAAAATGAGCAACAGAGAAATTGAGTTACATCCATGAGTACACATATGTATTTGCAGCTCAAGCTTAACAATAGACCCCATTGTCACCAAGTCTGGGTCAGGCCTTTGTGTGGACAAGTGTGCTCCCACAGCCCCTGCTGCCTCTTGCTACCCAGTTGTCCTAGCCAGAACGCAAGGTAGAGAGAAACCCAAGGCTGTCTGGTTTATCAGGCTCCACACTCCCTTGGTCGGGAACACCTGAAAACCAGAGCTGAGCTCCATACTACACTCACTATCTAACTACATGGAGCTGGAATAGCAGAGAGGGAGGCTGGCACCTTCTTGGCTGTCACAGGAAGAAAAGGTTGGTGTAGAACCTCTGGAACACCCCTTGCAGATGAATGGTCTGTTATCAAGATTTATTGCCGAGATGAAGAAATTTAATTGATTCCTCACAGGAGGTTTAGGGTAACCTTGGTTCTTTCCACGGCCATTAAATTTTTCTTCACAGCTCGTTGTGTCTCTTACAGCACAGAACACTTTTCAGCATCAGAAAGTAACCTGACCAAATCATCACTTGGGATGATTTTTCTACATGTCACTTTTTAAACTTGGTTCATATCTTGGTTTAGATATTTCACTGTGCACACACATGTGCATATTCATGTACATGCATCTGTCTAGTCATTGACTTGCTCTTTAGGTAGTTAAAAGAAAGCTAATAAAAGTCATCTCAGTATTAGCACTGCTGTTTATTATATTTTATGTAAAATTGCTGGGACATTTGGGACCTCAGGTGACAATAATGGAATTTAATTCTTAGGAAACTTCATGCTAGATTTCTGATGTGGCTCTTTCCTAGGCTAGCAAACATGGGTGTGCCTGATGTCTTACTGCACTTGCTGAGAATGTGCCTCCAAATAATATTTGAAGACATGCCTCATTGTTTTAGAGATGAAGAAATAAATTCCAGGCTGTAGAGTTAATTGAGAATAAAATGGAAGAAGGGAACAGATAATTTCTGCCTTTATCAATACAGTTTTAATCAGAGAACTTGTGGTCATTGAGGCATTGTAGAGGTTGAAGAGTTTAATCGTTATATCACAGTCTGGCTGCAAATATTCATGGGGCTTGTGAAAATTGTGCAAAGAATGCTTCAGTGTTTTAGTTGGACAGAGGAGCTATCTTTGGCGAAAACATTTTAAAAATTCCTTCTATTCTCACACCACAGCAGAACTATTGCTCTAATTGATTGAAATATGTTATGCAGAACCCTTTTATGCCTGTCTTGATCTCTCTAAGGCTATATGGGAAACATATTTTCATGTTGTTCACTGTGGCAGAATTCACACATTCAGACACATATGCCTAGCGCTTTTCAGGATCAGAATTCCTAGGAGCTATTTAAGGAGTTTTAAAGTTTCTACCTTTAAAATGCCTGCATCTTGAAGCAGTTGTAGTGTTACTAACTTTAGCTATTCAATAAGGCAATTCTTTCTATTTTGCTTCTTTCTTACAGTAGTATGTTGTATCATCACCTAGCACATACAATACAATACAGTAGGAAGGTAATAATCTCTGCTTTCATTTCTGGACCATAATGTTGTAAAGCAGATTTTTTTTTTTGCCTTACTTTCCTAGTGGAGGAAGGACACTTTTTTTTTTTTTTTATGAGCAAGCCACAAAAGCACACAGATCTCCTGCTTTCAGTGCTCAGAAACAACTTAGGTAGGAGGTCAAAGCTGGTACTACACGTAGAGTTAGAGTTTGCCCTTTCAAAATACTAGCAAAAGTCTCACTAATTTCAGTAGAAACAGGGATGAATCTTCAAACACTTTAGCTATATATAGACTGTAAGCATCCTCTGCATTCTTCAGCTATACATTTTACTCTATATGTGGGTAAATTGGGGCAGGGATGTGTGTTTTGTCTCTGTGCAGTGCTGTGTTTGCTCACATTGTGGGAAAAACTTGGATGTTACTAACACAGTTAATTTGATGGTTTCCATATTTCTCCTTTCCCTCAAAGGTCTCAAATCCAGAAGTATTAATGACTTAATCAAAGACATAGTCGGAGAACACTTTCAAGTATTTCAAGGTGAAATGCAAGAGAGCATGGCTCAAATTTTTAAGACTATGTCTAGTATGTCAAGTGACCTTGAAAATACAAAAGAATTAGTCAAGCGTCTGAATGAAACCCAAAATAAATTTGCTCAGGAGAAAGATAGTGGGCCAACAGAGCTTGACATTCTGGACCTGAAGAGTCATATGGTGCAGATGAGAGAGGAAATGGCCCTTACTTGTGACAAGCCTGTGAAAGCTTTACAAGAAAAGCAGAAGTCCTTGGAAGTTAACTTGGAGCATCAACAGTCAAGAAGTGTAATGTATTATCAATCTTTAAATAGGACCCTTACTGAAATGAGAGATGCTCATGAACAACTGTTATCGGCTGAGCAGTCTTCAAGACAAAGCCTCCCCTCAGCAGACAAATTCATGGAGTACAATGTTACAGAGTACATGATCACACTGCACGAGAAAGTAAAGAGACAAGGCATGATGCTGTTGGAGATCTATGATGACTTAAGAGTGCAAGATAGCAAGATCAGCAATCTCAGTGTTGCACTGGAAATTCAGAGAGACTCTGTTCTGGGGGTCTGTGATGACATGTTGTCAGAGAGCAGGACAGATTTCCAAGCACAGCTGGCAGCAGTCCAAGAGAGTGTGACTGTTCTAAACAAGAGTCTCTCTGATGTGTTCCTTCCATTGGGCAATAAGATGGATAGAATGAATGAGCAAATTAATGACTTGTGCTATGATATGGAGATCCTGCAACCCTTAATTGAACAAGGGGTACCTTTTAGTCTAACTTCAGAGTATGAGCAACAAATCCAAGCTAAAGAATTGAAAGAGAAACTTGAAAACCTCACTGCTGTCATTAATGGAATGAGTTCTGCAATGAATAAACTTTTCAAAACTCAGGAAGGACTTAAAAATGAATCTCAGGCTTATCAGGAACTGTTTGAGAGTCGTGTTAATGAATGCTCCATGGAAATAGAAGACGGATTGAACAAGACCATGATAGTAGTAAACAGTGCTATTGATGCTATTCTAGATAATTATGTACTGAAAGACATGCTATATGCTGTAAGAAATGAGACTGCAGTTTGCTGTGGCAGAGCTGAGGAACTGGACAGCCTCCTGGCTTTTATTCCCCAGTTCCAACAGTGGAATGAATCCCTCCAGTCACTGCTTTATAACAAGAGATACAAAATTACTTCACAAGTAGGACCATCTCTTTCTGATCTTCTGTACAAGGAGTCTGACAAAAGTATCCTCCACAATTTCAGTAGAGCTTTCTATATTTTAAATGATACATCATCAAAAGTGGAAAAGCAGCAACAAGATATCAGCCGCCTGGAAGAAAAACTGTTTGACTCTGTGGAGGGTTCAAAGGACCATGAAGTTCGCCTTCTGAATGTAGAGTCAAAAATTTCCAAGTTTTTGGCAAACAACCCTATCTCCCTTAAAAAAACCAAAGCTGCCTCAACAGAGAAAGAGATGGTCTCACTTCAGCTCCAGGCACTGAGTTCCAGGATCAAGGCCCTGGAAGCCAAGTCGATCCGTTTCTCAAATGTCATTCTGCTCATGAACAGCACTGCTCATGAGGCCTGGGGGCTGTGCCAGGACACCAACAACAGCATCCAGAAAGTGAACGCAAGCATACCTGTGCTAATTAAATTGGCTCAGCCAGATGTCGCCCTGCTGCAGAGAGGCCTCAAGGAGCTTGTTGAATCTGTGCTTGAAGTAAAAGCAGGAACTATTTTGACAAATTTAACCCAGCATGTTGACATATCAATGGTAAATGTGATGAACAATATCACCAAACTTCAGAAGCAGCTGAAACCAGTTATAAAGAAACCCTCCCCAGCAAAAAAAGTGACAGGAAATGCTGCCATGAGCCTGGCAAGCCGAAGCCAGAGAAACACTGATAATGCAATAGATCCAGGTAATGCATTTTACTCTACTAAAAATCAAGGTATGTTTTATAAAGACTATGTAATCACTGTGATGAACTGAGTGGCAGAACTTGACTGAGAGTAAATAAAAAGTCTAAAAGATGGCTGTAAAGAGTGTTTCAGAGGATCCTGAGATTAGTCTCTTGCTTATAATAGAATTTATTTTGCTTATGAGATTTTGCACTCAATTTAACTTTACCTAATAGATTCCCATCTGAGCAGTTTAAGATATATATACATGCACACATGCTCAGCTGAGAACCTGACCTTTGAAAGGTTACTGACGGTTTAGACAAAATCTAAAGAACAATAATTTTATGCCTGCATCTCAATTAGCAATTTCAGTAGAAAAAAATGTATGCAAGCTGGGAGAGATACACGGAGTTGCGTCAGTACTTTGCAGTGTCAGCAGGGAGGAAAGGTATCAAAAACCTGAAACAAGTGAACAAAAATGACTGTAACGAGGCTTTTGCTGGCTCCTTCAGGACTTCATTGAGAAGTGCAGTTACAGTTACAGTTGTGTGTTCCTGAAAAAGCAGGAATCCAGCCAATAAAGTAAGTTTGGCTCCAGTCTACCTGGAGAGCAGCTCAGCTAAGCAGGAGCTGCCATTCTTAAAAAGTAAATTTTGAGTATGATCTGCTTCTGAACTTAAATTCAAATGCCATCATGTAAAATGAGTTATGAATGAATTCACAGAAGTACAAACTCTTGAATTGTGATTTCTGCAATCATACTTGAGTGAAAATCAACAGCACAAGATCATGTTTTATGGAAATATAATTTCTGGCACAATACAGAAAATGAAGAGTGGATGAGTAACTCAAAATACTGAGATGACTCTAATTCACATTAAAATTAGACATGTCCAGATACTCTTGAAGATCCAGACCTGGATATTTTCTGAAAAATGCTCTTAAACTTAAGAATATTTCTAAACAAATGCTTGGTCCCTATTGCAAGCAGATGTAGAGACGGTAGGAGCTATAACTCTTGTTCATGTGCTAAGGCTGTGGGCACTCTCCTTTCCCCTTCCCATACTTTTTCCTTCCTTTTTGCTTTGCTTCTTCATCTCTTCCTGTCTTAGAGACAGCATTTCTCAATGATCAATGGAAAGGACCCTTTCTAAAGCCATAATCCCATGAGTAGCTTGGTGTCTCGTGAAAGTCATACCCATTGAAGGATTTCAGTCCTTAGTTATCTTTTCAGTTAGGGGACACAGCTACTAAAGGAGGCAATCACACTTAAAAATGCACTAAGTAATTTGAATATTTTGCTATTCAAAATTGTGATTCTTCCTCAGTCATTTTTGGTTATGTCTGTTACTGGCACTGCACAAGATGGAAATTCAAAATCTTTCTTCAAAATTGAAATTAAGAGAAAACGAGAGGTATCTTTGAGCCTTCTCACACCATGTACTTTGTTGGAAAATATCACTAGTGCTACCTGCCTGGAGCACCGGAAAGTACCACTTGCTCCAGTTTTTACTCCATAATAATGAATTAATGTCTTTCCCATTTGTTATTTATACTCAGTTTTAACAAAGAACTTGCTTGATAGCATTAGATATATGCTCACTTACAGAAAGTGCAGTTCTTTGCAGATGTTGAGAAGCCTTATTTTTATATGAGGTTTCTACATGGCCATGTTTATATTGACTTTTCCATTGGTAATGAGATTTTGTACTTAACAAATTTCATGCCTAGCCATACATTGTATTTCTGTAAGTTAAAGAAGCAAGACGATTACCCTAATTAACAAATATCCATCTTCTTCCTGGGTAGATCTTACTTCTGTATGAAAGCTTTTTCTCGCAAGTTCTAGGACACTACCAGAGATTTGTGCTGCCTCTGCTAAAAATTCTGAAAGAAATTCTAAGGCATATTTGGCTAATTATAAAATGTATTTAATCTTAGGTTGCCTTTTTCAACTAAAAAAAAAATCTACAAAGAGATGAATGACAATTTTCATTGAATCCAATATGTTCTATATTTGGAACTACTCTAACAGATTAGGGGTTTAACTGGCTTTAATGTGTTCAGGATTTGACCCTGAGGTAATACTTTCCAAAGTAATTAGTTTATATCAGAAGAAAACAATGTGAGTTTGCACTGCATATGCAGGGACATGAAACTTTATAGACTTCCCATATTGTGGAATGAACTAAAGAAAAGCTCTGTGTCAAGCAGAGGCTGCAATACATGTGTGAGGGGTGAAAGTATCAACACTTCACCTGACACTGACTGTAACAGCAACCCAGGATGGATAAAAAAGTGATTATCTTAAGACATCTTCAATATTTAAGAGGAGATTACAACATTAAAAAAATATATATTTTTTTAATATACGTATATATACACACAGTAACTCTTAATTAGTCTTGGGTTTGAGTTGTGATTTGTCCTACTTTCCAATGCACTGTTCTCCTGCAGAAATGAGTGATGCAGTGTGAGGGCAGTTTAGTTCACTTCCCATTTTCCTGTTGCTATTAGTGCTGCTCTCTAGGAAATCTAGAGGCTGCTGTGCTTTCCAAATGTGAATGTACTCTCTTGTTGCATGTCTTGTATCTGTTGTGGGTTTTGCTTTATTCAGATTATGCCACCCTCCCATCAACATGAATAACTGAGAGTCAAGCTGTGTTATATTTAAAACATTTAAAGCAGTGCACCTGTGTGAGAGGTAATTTCAATTCATTCTCATTTCTTTGTGTCTTATTTCTGATTTTGTTTTCACAAGCTTTCTCATTCCTAACAGAAATGCAAGCTTCCTTTGTTGCTTTATCATTCAAGCCTTAATTTCAAGTGAAATTAACCTATTCAAATGTTTTCCATCTTGTGTTTTAATTGCACAAACGAGATGGTTATTCCAGTTCAGCTTGGTGACATACACTTCAAATTTGCATATTTACTCTTTAGACTAATGGGTTGATGAAGCTGTTGTGTTGTTTTTAACTTGGTGAGCCTGAAATCATCACACAGGAATTATTAGATACCTCTGCCTAACAGAGAAACAGAGGTGCTAGAGTCCAAGTAGCTGAGATTGGCCCTGACCCTCCACTCCAGCCAAAACTGGAGGGCACAGCCCTCTCCTTCCTTTTTGCCCACTGTCAGCCCGAGGATGCTAAGACAGAGGTGATTAATAACTATAGGCTGGCAATCCTGTGTGAACAGGGTGGTTTTGTAGATTCCCAGGCTCTTCCAGTCTCCTAGGACTTCCTGAGAAACAGGTACTGGTAACTGAATAATGAGAACATGTTTTTAGGTTACCTCCTGGTCAGAAGAATTTCCAAACTGAACTACTGGAGTCAATCCTTTCCATAAGGAGACCATTAAATTGCTGAATATTTGTTTTGCTTCTAACAAAGCAAATAGATATTTGTAGATACTGACAGAGTAGATGCTGACAGAGCTTCATTATTTGTTTGAGATTCGTTTGCACAGCATTGGCAGTCTATTTCCCAAAAGAGCTTCTGGCTGTCTGCCCTCCCAAGGAGCAGCAAGACTGAGCATTAACTGGCTTTTCTCATTATTACCACACCAAGTGTAATTAGCAACTACATTTTATTCTCTGCTAGTAATAGTGACAATTTAAGCCTTTAATTTATAGTCTCTCTCTTTTACTCATCTACACTACTAAGTTGTCAAACATTAATTAACAATAGAATATTTGCTTTAGTAGGAGATCTGTTCCTAATCTGAACCTTCTGGTATCTTTACCCCAAAGAGATAACTCAGACGTAGTGTCCCAGAACACTCTTCAGCAAGAAAAGAGAAAATAGTGGGCAGAGGTGCAGCCTCAGCCTGAAATGACAGCAGAAAGATGCTATTGTAGCATAGTTACGTAGAGATTAATAGCATAGTTGAGATCTGCAGAATTTGCCTCTTGCTGTGAAAATCCTAATTTGACTCAACTTCTCCTATTCTAGCAAATGGAAGAGCTTCCCAGTTACTGTTAAGCAGTGCTTCACAGGGAGGGCTAATTTAATGTAGATAAAGTTATGTCTGAATTTGAATTAACTCCAAGGTTAAGTTCAGGCAGAATCACCTCACAGCAGACTTCCAAAATGCTAGTCTCAATCTCATTATCATTCCCTTTTAGTGATCTTTTTCCTGTTTCTTGGGGTTACTTCTCGATTATGATAAGTAGAGGCCAATTAGCGGAGAGACTGCTGTGTTCTTACAGGAAGCTTTTGTATTTTGGGAGTATGATACAGTCAGCACAATCAGCTGCTTTCCTTTTCTGCTTTCCTTTGGCTCTTGGTAAGTATGTGGATGCTTGGTAAATATCAGCAAAATGTTGTGAGTGCTTGGTAAATGTGAGTGAAAAATAACTTAAATGAAAGATGTAGCAAATGATTATCTGAGAAGAAAACCATTATTTTCTCATGTCCAGTTGCCTGTGCTGTGACCTCAGCCATGACAGTCCTAAATTGCTTTATTTCAGGCATTACAGAATAGATATTACTTTCTGTGAAAAGAATGACTGTCGTGTTTATAAATCCATATGCTGTATCTGAGCAAATGCATGTGTCACTCTACAATGTGGTTCAGCATTCTGCTCACTGAATTAAAATACCACAGAGAAACAGTTTGCCTTAATGCAGCAGTCTGTGAAGTATCTGGTTGGGAGAATGAACATAACACTGGAATGACTGAAATATCTATGTGAAATCCAGGTCAGCATTTTCCTGGCAATA
This sequence comes from Irena cyanogastra, assembly GCA_013397155.1. Taxonomy (NCBI): domain Eukaryota; kingdom Metazoa; phylum Chordata; class Aves; order Passeriformes; family Irenidae; genus Irena; species Irena cyanogastra. Next base: position 160,742 of record VWZV01003886.1, read on the forward strand.
ACTATATGCTTTTATGCAAGACTTTTTTCAGTTCTGACATACCAACCTAGGTTTACCATAAAAGAACTGTGTGGAGTTCTCTTTCCAGAGTTCTGCTGGTAATTCGTGGCAAATAAAATAGTTGTTTTCTACAATATCTGACTTTTATTAGACCAAATCAAGAGAAAGCAAAAATGTATGGTTTGGGAATTCTTTGTGTTCAGAATTTTTCATAGCGATGTTTATTTTTTAATGTGACCTGAATTTTCTCCCCCCCAAAACACATTATTTAATTACACTCAGTAATTACTGTCGCAGAGCTCAGCAGCGCTGGCCTGACAGATTTCTCTGTATTGGCTGAGTGCAATTTGGCCAGCTAATACCTAATTGGCAACAGAGGCAAGGACATCCTCAGTAAGGGTGCTCTGCAAAGCCACATGTTTGGTGTAATTTTTCTAGCTTGCTATCCAAAACTTCTACAAAAACTTTGATAGATAGACTGGAATTAGGAGCTTATTTATGGACAAGTACTTAAAGTGGCTAGGATAGCATTTAGGACCTTTCATCACCAGGAGCCTGGCTCTCCTGCAATGTTTGTTACGTGCCTGGGTGAAAAATGTCATAGATAAAACAGTCCAACCTGTACGCCAGCAGTACAAAATCTATTCTGGTGCACCCAAGGATAAGATGGCTCAGTCAAGAAAGAGCAGCCTGATCTAACTTCTTTGGAGGATCTTCTTTCTTACTGCATGTACCTGACCCTTTGAGACTAGCAGAACTCAGAATTTACAGGTGATCTTTAGTATCTTGGAGGATGGCTGAGGGTATGCTGTGTTCAGGTAGAGAGGGAGGCTGGACAGGAACTGTTCACGAAGAACTTTAGCAGAAATTGTGAATGGACAGAGAGCCTTTCCAAAATACTGCATACTTAGGAAGTGTCACTGTTGTGACGTTACAACTGAGGCTATTGGTTTTCCTCCTCTCTTTTGCAGGGCGATTTTCAGCGTGTGCTATCTCCCCGTGCCAGAATGGAGGAACCTGTGTCAATGACAGACAGGGTTTTGTCTGTGCCTGTCGCCACCCCTTTGGAGGAGTCAACTGTAGTGTGAAGCTGGTGAACGACAATTCCCTGAGTGTTGGCAAGTACAGACTTCAGCAGTATAATACAGGATCAGTCCAGGCCTCTGCCCCAGGGCTTAATTACAGAGCATTTGCTGGTCAGAGGTCTTACATTTCACTTTAATGAGTGACAACTCAAGCAGCAGAGTCCTGTGTTTTGGTGCTGAAGACATCAATCCCCACGGGTGACTCGTGATCTCGTTTTTTAATATGACCAGATGGTGGGATTAAATTGGTGTGGGACCTGTCATAATAGCTGGGAAGCTCCCTGATGAAATGTGCAGAGTGGGAGGGTGTGCAGTAGATGTATTTGAACATAATGTCATGGATTTTGAAGGGGGAGGTAAAATCAAATCACTGGGAAATACAGTCATAAATGGAAAAAACAGCCATAAATGTTCTATAGATACCAATAGCTACCAGAATGTGTGGGACTGTGTCCTCAAGGAGTCATTTTAGGCCTGCCTCTGGCTTTCATCAACAAAGGATGTAGTCCTCAAAACATCTCAAAAACAAAACAAAAAAACCCTAAAAAACAAAAAAATAAAATACAAAAAAAAACCCAAAAAAGAGGTGAAAATTATGCTTATTCAGCATAATAAATACAATAAATAATTTACACCCAGGCCACATGGCATGTGAATTTTATGCATCTTTCAGCAGTCATTTGGCTGATTTTTACTCATGACAGCATGTGAATAGTGAATGAAATAATTTGTATAGAAGCAGGGAATTATAGTGTACAGGCTCAGCTTGAAGAGAAACCCATATACTTTTATCCCCTCATTTAACATCATGAATGCTAAACCTCCTCACTGTTTGTCTAAGATTTGTGCTGGAATTCTTGGCTTCAACTCACTCACATGAGCAATGAAAGAGATCCTGGAGTGGGAAAACTAGGAGGGAATGTAGGGTGGAAAAAAGCTCCCTTAGTGATAACATAGTATAGACAAACATGACGTTCCCTTGCTGTTGCTAAATTTTTCTCTGGTGGATACATCTAGCACTAATTGTGAAGAAAATTACTTTTTATACTATATAAAAAGATGTGTTTATGCAGGAGTATTGTATTTCAGTTGCTCAAGTTCTGTCATCCACAGGATGATGTGACATCAGAAAATCTGCTTTTGGTCTTCTGGCTAGTCCAAGTTGCCTTTCTACAATGTAACATCAGTTGAAATTTTTCTTTATTCTTTTCCAGATTTTTCAAAAGGATCATACAGATATGCACCTATGGTGGCTTTTTTTGCTTCTCATACATATGGAATGACAACTCCAGGACCCATCAGATTTAACAATCTGGATGTCAACTACAGCGCCTCATTTGCCCCAGCAACTGGGAAGTTCCATGTTCCATACCTGGGGGTCTATGTTTTTGAATATACCATTGAATCATTCAGTCCACGTGCCTCTGGCTATCTGGTCATTGATGGAATAGACAAACTCACTTTTTGGGCTGAAAATATTGATAACAACAAACACACTGACAGGGTGATTACTGGAAATGCTTTATTAGAGTTAAATTATGGTCAGGAAGTCTGGCTCAGACTGGAAACTGGCTCTATACCAGCCAAGTATCCACCAGTAACTACATTCAGTGGTTACTTGTTGTATCGTACCTAAGTCTGTCCTAAATGTGAGCTGTTAGTCAAATGAAGCAACCTGCCGGTGAATTTAGCTTTGCATTTAAATACTTTGCTTCTTTAAAGGCACTAAGCTTCCTAATGTAATGGCTTTTCTAGTGCTGATCCTCCAAGATGTTCTTTGGTTGTAGCCATTTGCACAACCCCAAGGAGTCTACAGATTGGGGATGGGGGAAAGCAAAGCATCTTCCTCATATTAATATGACTGGGAAGCACAAATCTAATGCTGTTCTGCTGTTACGTTGCATAGACATACTTACACAAGATTGGTGAGAATCGCTTCTCAAGAGAAAGCTCAATTTGATCATTCCTTTACACCCTGACTGCAAATCAAAAGTGATGGATAGATTTTGATGACTCAGATGCTGGATTACTACTTAGCTCATTGTATCAATTGATAATCATGTGTATATATTCTTTTTGGAAAAAAATATATTTCTTTTTCATTTTGCCTCCATTATTCACTGCATACTTTGATATGCAGTATTTAATTGATTTGTGATTTTTTTATGTAACCAGTATGATGATAAACTAGGTTTTTTGAATCTGGCAGCAAAAAAACCAAGAGGAATAAATTCAGATTAGAAATAAGGTATTTTTTGCAATTTAATTAGTCATAGGATAAACACCATAATGGAATGGTGGATTCTCTCTGCTGCTTGAAATATTTAAACCACAGCTGGATTTTCCTTGGGTGAAGTGCTTTAAGCAAACATTGTCATATTGGCTTCACACAGACTTTAGCACTTGACCTATAAAGTAGACAAGATGAAATTATATAGCCAAAGTATTTTCTAAGTTTGAGTTCTATAAATCTTTGATATCATTTGTTTCTGCATTATATTCACTAACTACTGAGGCAAGATGAAATTAACTTCCATCTACATGTGATTTTTCAAGCACTGGTCCAATAAAGAAATATTTCTAAATGATGCCTGACTGCCTGAAAAAACAAACCCTCAGGTTTTTATTCTTATTCTTTGCCAAGTCCCAGGCTGCTGCAGTTTCTTGATATCCTATCCCCTGGTGTGACTGGCCAGGTTTGTTTCTGGTTATTATCTCTGTTAATGATATTTGACCAGGTTTTTCTTGTCTCACTCCCTTTTCTTAAAAGCTGGAAAAATCTATCTATGATCTATGCCAATCTATTGAAGCACAGAATGTTTTGGAACTTCCTGAATTATTTTGTTTTCCATCATCAGGAACTTTTCTTGGAAATACATCTTCAGCTCTCTTCTTAATGTACCTTACAAGATCTTAAGATGAATGTCCATGAAATGACTGAATTCCTGCCGTGCTGTATGTGGATAAGAGAATCCACAATATTTTTCCTCAGATGCATAAATGTACATTTTGTTGTTCCAAATGGAAATGAGCATTCCCCAGCAGAAGCAGTGGTGCTGAAGTGTGTCCATGGGCGTGTCCTTCTGGGTGCTGGCTACCTGAACTACAAAAATGTGCAGAACTCAACAGCATCCCTCCAACTTCAGGGGGCATCTTATCATGGCTTGTGGTTAAGGACAGCAGTTAAAAATTCATGAGGGTTTTCAATCCAAGCCCACTTTTTTTTGAGGTTTTTCTGGGGCCACGTATTTTCTGTAAACATTCAAAATCTTTGATATGACACTAACTCAACTTACTGTATCATTGAATGTTATCAAATATAGTGAACACAAGCCACAGTCCCTCCTTGTATGACTTTCTCATTTTAACATGCTTAGTCTTCTTTATTCCTGCCGTGGTTATGGCTAAATGGCATGAAAATTAATCTAAAGATGAAATTAAAATGACCCACCAGAGTCTGCATCTCTGTTTTAATGTGACTTTCTCTGACCTTTCAGCCCTTCCCTCTAAATCCTTCAAGGTGGTTCCTTGTCTTCACAGGCACTATTTTCTCTCAGCAATCAGATAATTTCTGCATCATTGTACTGGTTTTCTTTCCTCTTTTCTCCCCTCTTTTTTTTTTCTCCTCTCACAAACCAACAGATTCATTAGGATAAAGTAAGAATTCCGATTAACACCACATATGTATGAGTAACACTTAGAAGACTCATTTCCCTAATGGAAATAGTACTGCAACTTATTTTCATTTTATTATTTAAAATATAAGAAAAAATAGTAATTTAAAATGATAATAAAATAATTCCCAGTATGTTCCCCTTTTTATACTGTTTAACAATTCATTCAAATCTTTCTTTAGATGTCTTCAAACTAATTATAGTTGACTTTGTCTATTTTTAAAAACTAAAATGTAGATTGTTCACTGTGAAGATAATTTTGTATCAATCACTGAAGCTTATTTATGGGCTTGTGACTGTACCTGAGCAGGCTGGACTCACAATGCAAACCACTGAAAAACAAGTGAGGATCAATTAAATCAGTCAGCCTACCCATTATACAGAATAGGAACAATCAGCCTGAAATACCCAGAGAACTTTTTAGACATCAGCCAGATAGGTGGCTCCAGAGGCACTTTGTCACCTTTCTGCTTTCGTCTTCATGCTCTGATTTGCATTCCCTAATGACAGCAGGCAGCAAATCTGAAAGTTCATCTCTTCCCACAGCCTTTGTGAGGGACCACAAAGCCATCCTGAGCCTTTGTACTTCAGAGTGAAGTGTTCTCTTAATCTGGTTGACTCAATAACCATGGCAACATTTTGTCTGGTCTGGGTCTGACAAGCCCATCCAATTTACTCCAGAGTTTGTATTATCATTTCCTCACCTATGCCAAGGGAGTTACGGCTAAACCCAGCCCCTCATACACTTGGGATTCACACTGAGACTGGAGGCTGGTTTCCCTCACATACCATTTTTAGCTGCATAGCCAGCACAGCTTGTGCCAAGCCCCCCTGCTAACCCGGGCCTGCCTGGGTCTGTCTTGTGGGTATTGCTGTCTGTTCCTACTTCTGGGATGTTTTTGTTAAATTATTTTTTTTCTCTGCAATAATAACATCAACATTAGCAGCAAGCAGGAAAGAAACGATTATTCTCAATTCAGGCAGTGACTGAAAGCAGCTACTAGGAGCAGCACTGCAGCTAAATCTCACCAGAATCAGTGGGTACCTGGTGATTAAGTACCTTTGAGAGTGGGTTAACAAGTGCATTGAGGCAATTGCAAAACTGAATCTACCTAGCAGCTCAATTGGGCAGGTGAGCAGGAGAGTGCAAAACAACATAAAACACATAAACAGTTTGGACATTTCCAAAGAACAAAAGTGTACACCATGGCTTTGCACATCTGTCACTGGTGGCTGCTACCTGGCTGCAGAAACAATTGCCTAGCAGCTCCATGCCTTTTTTTAACCCCTTCAGGCCAGCAGATGTATCACACTGAATTAAAAACATCTAGATTTTTTCAGTTTTAATTTTATTTATCCATACTTTTTCCTATCCTTAGCTGACTGCTGGAAAGCCTGAGCCAAAGAGTCCTGTTCCCATGCTAGAGTGTTATCAATAGCAGAAGACGGAAACCTTCTTTAATTGCTGTGGAATTGTTGTACTTACTAAAGCAACTTGGAGTAATCATATTTTCAGCAGTTTTATAGGAAGTACAAATATTTATCATGACTTTGTTTTTAAAATATACAGTAGCTCCATTGCAGTAATTTTCCCTTTGCAAGACTGCCATTCTCCCCCTTTGTACGATGGCCCTGATGGCAGGAGAGTTCTCAAGGGCGAGACAAAATAAAACACTCTGTTCAGATGGGACTCCAGTCAAGAGTGCATGGTAAGGAAGCTTTATCAGCAAGCTGCTTCCTAGCGGAAGTTGCTATAGATATGTTACAACCAACACACTGGATTTTAATGAACTCCTTGCTCTGCTTCCCCACCCTCAGGAATCTGTGGTGGCTGTGACCTGAAAACAGTCTTCTGCACTCACGTGTTTCATGTAAACAAACCAAAGTGTTTCTGAAAACACTGATTGCCTTTGAAACTTTGTTGAAAAGTCTTATCTTAGAAAAAGCAAGTTGCAAACAAAACAGACCATGGCTGTTTACAAACAGAGAGCATGTACTTCCAGAAAGCTTGCTATTCAAATCTGCAGGAGTCAGGCAATGCCATAAAAACGACCTGAAGTGCTCAGAAGTCCTTTGTAAAAACTGTAAGATTTCTAAATGCTTTTTGAGCCACTGGAAATCAGTATATCTCACATCCACACAGATTTAGCATGGTGAATGGTAAAGTCAAGAGTGGTGTCAACAAAAAAAAAATACTAAAATAACAGACTTATTTAGATAAAGAATTATCCTCAGCTCTATCTGATGTATCTGAATTCTCTGCAAATTGCCTTGCAAAGGAAAAAAAGGTTCAGCCATCCATTGCTAGGCTACTTATCGGTACTTACTGAAGGGAAAAAATACACGTGAGAAGATTGTGTACTATTATTTCCTTTCAAAGAAAGGGCCATTACCAGCTTACTCAAGCAAGAGACAATTTTCAGGCTCAGCATTTATACACATTCTAGAAGAACATAGTAGACTTCAAGTATAGTTTTCATCAATAATTTTTAGGGTCTGAGTTGATCTCTGTCATCTTGGCACGAAAACCTGGCATTAATACAGCTTTTTAATAGGTATACGCTATCACAAACATTTAATTCTAGAAAAGCAGGAACTATGCTTACAAAAAAAAAAAAGAGAGATTCACTAAGAGTTAAAATGTAGCAAAGGAAACTGGAATGCCATCAGCAATGAGTGACAGAATTATTTAGGTTGGAAAAGACCTCTGAGGTCATTGTGTCCAATCCTTGATCACCACCTTGTCAACTAGACCATGGCACTGAGTGTCGTGTCCAGTAATTTCCTGAACATTTCGAGGCATGGTGATTCCACCATCTCCCTGGGCAGTCTATTCTAATGTTCCATGAAAAAATTCCTCGTGATGTTCAACCTGAACCTTCCATGGCACAGCTTGAGGCCATGTCCTCTCATCCTGTCACCAGTTGCCTGGGAGGAGAGGCCAAATGTGCATTAAATACAACCCATCTTGGGCAAAAATTGCTAAAAGTCATTCCTTTATATTTGAAACTATTTGTGTGAACTAAACAGAATATGATGGCAGCTGTGATGAACTCCTAGCTTCTAGAGCAGAAGATATAGGTCTAGGACCAACCTTCAATTTGTCTGTGGGCTTACCTTGTTTGTATGGGTTTGGACTTTGACTTAACTTATATATATGGTCATCAAAGGAAGGTCAGATGTTTAAATAATTGTGGGAGAAAGGTACAAATCAGGAAAATAGCACAGGACATGTTTGTAAGTGTTAAACAAAATGCATAAATAACGATGCATTTGTCTTCCTAAATAAGAATGAAGAGGAAAATAATTTAAAAGTAGGAGATGGGAGAGTGCTTATCTACAGTTAAAATGCCCAACTGAAAGGGGTTGTTCTCCCAGCTCTTACAACACCCATGTGCATTTGCTGGGACTGAACCACAGCCCTGCCTTCTCTCTGGTTATGATGCAATATCCTTGCACCACATTTCTTCTGAGCCATAAAATAAGGACATATTTTTCTTTCCTCTGTTGTTTTCAGTTTGCTAACTCCTATGGGTACCCCAATTAGCGCCATTTTAGTTTTCTTATAGTACAGCACAAAACTCCAAAAAGCTTGTTTGGAAGAAGGAATAGAGCATTCTTTCAGTCTATTTCTACACAAATACAGTATTTCATTTTTGCTGTTTGTGTGTATATCCTTTTTTTTTTTTTTTTAGGAAAGAACAGGAAAAGCTTGTGAGGAGAAATTACTTTTCAACCATACACTTTAGTTAGAGAAAAAAGTGCACATGGTTGAGAAGCTGTCTAGTGTCCCATTTTAAACTCCATGCCATGCTTTTCATATTTTTACAGGTGTATTTTCAACCTCTCCGCTCATTTGGTAGCCAGTTTCACAGCTCTGCCTGCAGGTTGTACTACCTTGGGTCATTTTTCCAGTGACTGTGAAAACATGTGTATGTCAAAGGCCCCATATCAGCAGTGAAAAACAATCCATCTGCTATAAAAATACTTGGAGATCCTTTCAAGTTAAGGTACACTGCTGATCACCCAGCAATGCTGTCCAGCAGATTTTAGCCAGCAGGCAAACCTTGATCTGTCTTTTGAAACAGGATTAGAAGCAGGTCCAAGTATACAAGGTTAAAATAGGAGAGTTAAGACCATAGAATAGTTTAAAACATTGCAGAAACAGGTAGTCAAGGGTTGGTATATGAATTTGTTGCTCAGTGCATAGATAGACTTGTAATATTTTTTAACATTACTCAGAGGGAGGTGAAAAATTATTTTCTGTTCTGATCAGAAAAACTTCCTGCTTACTGAAGACAAAGAATGGCATATGTAAAAGTAGATTTTGTTGAAGCATTTAAACACAAGGAAGGTGTTGATGTCTACGTAAAACCAGAAGGGATATACAGAATGAAGAATCATGCAGCTTCTGAAACTTGGCAGGAAAGCCATTGACAGGAGCAGCACAACTGAGGCTGAATGGGTCTGAACAGTGTGCGGGCTTTCTTACTGGGAACAACACAGTTAAGCTGGGGCACCTTGGGCCATCTCAGCTCTTATTCTGCCACCTCCAGGTATTAGATCAAAACTGGGTATGGGTATGTAACCAGCCTAACCCCAGCTTGTGCTTTGATGTGTATGTACAGAGCTCCCCTTGGCTTATGAGCACTGATAAAAATAAACTCATTGAGTGAAGTGTCTATCTCATGTCAAATTGCCTGGATGTCAGCTGCCTGCGATTCTGAATACTCTTGCAATAACTTACTGTGGAAAAAAATTGAATCCTTATCTGAATGAGAACCATTCAGTTGAATTTAAGCCAAGTAATTACAAAATGTTTAAGAAAATAACGAGATTACATTTTGAATTCAAAAATCCCAAGATAGACTTAAATACTACAGCAAAAGATGACAAATAGTTTTTCAGTATAAATTGAGGGAAATCTATAAAATTTGGCCACATAAAAATGTGGCATTAGTTTCACAGACCTTTATTCTGCTAACAGTATTGAACTTGCAGAAGGGAGGCAATTCCTCTTGCATACAGAGAGCAGAGCTAGTGGCAGTACTAGTGTAGCAATTTTTTTTAAATCTCAGGCTTAGGTGGTTATAGCAATGAATAAAGACCAAACTGCATGTGCGTCACTCCTCCTACCTGATGGAATAGAGCTACAGAGAGAAACGTGCACAGCAGGTATTCTATTGCAAGGATGTAGAAAAGAGCAATGTTTAACAGAAGGAAATTAACACTTACAACAGGCATATAAAAAGTTGAAGGAACAGAGAGGAAGAAGTGCCTGACAGCATTAACAGGTCAAGGGTCAGGCTTCTGCTCAAGTCAAGTTTTTTTGCCAGTCTCCTGTTGTGTCTTGTACCTTTTGGCCCTCAGGCCATTCTAAGGTGTGCTTGTGAGCCTCACAGCCGGCAACCAGAGCACATTTTAAGAACAGCAAAGTCTGTTTGCCGTCTCTGGAGGGTGTCACCAAACCAGTAAGTGCTGGTACTGTGTCAAAGCCACTGCCAGTGTTAGGGTGGGTTGCTGATGTCAGGATGAATTGAAGTCTATAACCACTTATGAAAGTGTCTTTGTAAATTGGATAGATCTTGCTTCACAGCAACTGCCTGAAATAATGATGTCTGGTGGGAAAAGGACTTTCTTGGAGTAGTCTTTCATCACCATCTGGTTTACTAGTTTTCTATACAGAATTATTTTCCAAAGTGCCGGCAATGACTGCCCCTTTCCAGCTAACATCTTTAATGAGAAATTTTTGTTTGACTTTTGATCTTCCCTCAGCATGGTGGCTCTCCTCTGCAGAGTTACAGCAGCAGCCATGTGCTTGTGTGTGCTGAGAATAGCGTGCTGCAAGTGCTGATGGTGTTGGGTCTGTCTCTTGAACCCGACAGGACTGATCACAGCAATTCACCTCTCAAGTGGTCAGTACTTCTGCAACATTTCAATCTTTCTGTAGGGAATCCCATACGGTTTCATGCTTTTAACTTGCTTTTATTTCCTGTCAGTTGACTCCAGACACACAGGAGACTCACAAGGGCTCAATTTTCACATCTGTGCTGTTTTGAGTTTTTACATTTCTCTGGAGCAGGCAGCATGTAATATATTTTCCACCATCATTGTTATGCTGATGATTCACTGTTGTATCTATCAAGCACTCGATTTGGGAATTTGCATTCAAATCCGATTACTTCCATAATCCAGGAGAGTTAAAGAAATTGCCTGGGGAACATCATCTTTCTCTCTCACCTCAGTGCACCTCTGTGTTTGGTTTTAAGGAGGTGTGTTGTGTGATCTCTGATCTGCTTTGTCTTATGAACTTTAAAAACATGGCTGGTTCCAATGCAGCTCTTTAGGGTCTGGTCTGGACACTTACCACTTCAGTTCCTCCCTGAAAGCTGATTCAGGTGGGCCGTAAAAACTTAAACTCTCCTTTAGAGGCAGCTTCCCTTCAAGGCTGCACCTCAATAAATTTCCCTTCCCTGTTTCTCAGGCATTTGTGTCTCTTTCTGTGACAAAAGGGTTGGAATTGAAAATTTCAGGCTTTCCTGCCTGGCTTGGGGATGCCTGACTTGAGAGCAGGGTTTCACATGGAACAAAAAAATGCCACAAACACCTACAGCTGAGAATAAATGAGTGAGTGCTGTGTCTCTCAGCATAAAAAATTAACTTCAATAAAATCTACACTTCCTAGTAACTGCAGAGGCTCTAGCTCCTTATTTAATGTCATACATGACTTTATGAATTTTGATGGTGAAAAATAATGTAAAATATATTGATTGATTCTGTTTTACCCTCCTCCTGGGATGACTTTGTTGTCCAATACTTACTTCTTGGAGAGGGACTATTTATCACAGCATTTCAAAGTTGGCTTGAATTATGTGACACGTAACTGAGTCCCTCAAACACTTGAAGCTAAACACTTCAGAATTGAAAGAGAATTTGCTGAAGTCTGTAGATACAAAAATGCTTTCATGTAAACTGTTGCAACCCTTTTAAAAAATCCCCTCTGTTTCATGCCCCATTTCATTATGAGACTAACTCCTCTTTCAGCTGGCAGATCAAAAATGGCACATTTTGAAGTCACAAAGCTTCCCCGTATTCTCCTAGGAGCTGAGAACCCAATTTCTCCACAAAACTATCCAGACTGTTGAACTGCTATAATCTTTCAGAAAATAATGTCATTTTCCTTTGTAAACTTGCTCTCATTTAGGTGTATGTTGTCAGTATTACATGAATTACCAGATATTCCTCCTAATCTAGAATCCTCCAAATTAAATGTCTTTATTGCTCGTGTCCTCACGATCCTTTTATCCGACCACATGAAATGAGTACTGACAGCAACTAATTTGATAATTATTGTATTGTGCATCTGTACAGAAGTGTAAAAATTCAGTTCTTAAAGACAAACCCAATTGAAACAAAGGAAAGCATCTTGCTTTGGCTGGCTTCTCCTTCCTTTGTACCAATACCCTCTAAAACAGTTTTCCCCATTAAGATTAAAACAAGCAGCTTGATTCTTAAGGATAGCAATTATTTTTGAGTGCTCTGGTGAGTATAATGACACTGCCAAAAGTTCACTTATGTTCCACTGGTAGCCATGTGGCTCTGTTTCAGATTTCCAGTTTCTCTCTCCTACAGCATCTATGCCCCTTGATTTCAACGCTGTACCAGTCCAACACATTTGTGCGCGTGCTGTGCTGAGTCGCTCACCACCTGCCCACAACCATAACAGCACTGAGCAGAGAAATATCATAGTCCAGTCCCCAGAGGCTCCTGTTTTCTACTTCCCAACAAGTAGCTGCACAACAGGATCCAATCCTGGGAACGTCACCAGAAAATGAAAGTGAGAGAGGGAGAAAAGGAGGTGCTGTGTTGAGAATATGGAACCCTGAAAAGCCTAGGTGTGAGATGAGTCCTGATAACAAGGACAAGGATTATATTCCTGGAGTGAGAGAAGTCAGCATTAGGGAAATACCTCACAGGGAAAGGAGACGTACTGTGACCTGAAGGCTGCCATGTTGCTGAAGAACATCCAAAGCTGGAAAGCAGCAAGAAGTAAAGGAACAGTGGTATTTGACAAGAGAGATACTGAAACAGAGGAGAAACATAAAGAAAAACAGCAGTATTAAGAATAAAAGAAAATACAATGTAAAATGATTGTAGGCAGTGATTCATTAGACAATATTTGCAGGGTCTCTGTGATTTCCAGAGGACTAAAGCTCCACTCAAGGTATGCTTCAGAATAGATCCAGGTCTTCTCAAGGAAGGCAGAATGAATCCATCTGGTGAGCAAGATAAAACAAAAAGCAGGAGAGACAATGAGAAAGTATCTTTGTCCTACTGCTGATTTTCTTTCTGTGTGGCTCAAGCTGTGCTTCAGGTAGGCAACCCGTGTACCTAGTCAGCACACTCCCTTGACCAAAATTAAGCATTTATATAAGGTTTGATGGTTTAATGCCAAATGCCAGATGGAGAAGAACAGAAAGATTTTTATGATGAGCAGTGCATGTTTTCATATGCTGCTGATTCTTTTAAGCTGGATCAATTTGCATTTGTGCTATTCTGCAGAAATCTATTACAAATTGCTATTGCTTGGTTTTTTGCCCTCCAATATATGTTATTGCAGCTTGTGTTACATGAAATAGCAGGAGGAGAGACAAAGTAAGTCTTGGGGGATTCAGAGTGGAAGAAGGATGAGCTTTCTTTAGAGGTAAAGCTTGAAAAGAGATGAAACACCTTGGGGCCCATGGCAGTCGTTCTGAAAATGTGTCTTGACTCAAATGGGAAAACTTGGTAAGAGGATAAGTCCACCTGCTCTGCTTTTTCCCCTCCAATTTGCCACTCCCTCTGCTTTGGAGATCTGGGGGAGACAGGAAAGTCCCTGCACAGGAGGTTTGGGAGTGTTTGGCCTGGGAAAGAGCCAGTGACTGACGTGCCCTGGGAAAGCACTTGCTGTTAGTGTGTTAATGTTGAGACCCTTAGAGCAGCAATTACTTGGCTATGGGTGTGTTGACTTTAATTGTTATAACTACGGAAGGAACAGACAGGGCACAGGGATGAACACAAAATGTGTTTTGGACCATTTTTTTCATTTTGGTTTTTATCCCTTTTGTTGGTTGTCACTGCTGTTGCCACCTGCAATTTCTGGCCTAATCTTTTCCTGTGTGCAATTTTCTCTTTGTGCTCTGATTTAATTTTGTAATTTGTGTTTTTATTGATACTATGATTGTCAACTATATAATGAATCCTTTTCTGCTGTTTTTCCCAAAACCTCAAGAAAGCATCAGATGGTCTGACTTGGCACTGTTCCACTGAATTCTAAACTAGTGAAGCAAAGCTGGCTTGAAGGGCTGATATTAACAGTGCAGCAAAGGGAGGAGGAATTTCCCCCTAACTTTACCATACAAAATTAATAGTAATAGATATGATTCTGTTTCTCATATTTTTGATCAATGCTGTAGAATAAGAATAGATATTATAAATGCTTTCCATTTTTCAGTCTCGTGTGATATGGTGCTTTGTTGACAGAAAGATAATTTATTTTCTTTTCAAATATCTCTGCATAGCTCAGGCTTGTCACAGGGTGACAAGCCTTCCTAATTCATTGGGTCTCTGTAGAAATATGCATCTCCTTTTCTTGTTTTTTTATAAGATCAATACATGGATTCCTTCCAATCTGAGGTATTCTATGATATTATTATTTTCTTCCTTCCCCCTACTCCAGTGCAAGTGATACAGGATAAGCATGGGATTAAAGATTAAAAGAAACAAGTGGAAACGTGTGTTTATTGGTTGCCTGGTTGTAGTGAAAGAAATCTTCTCGGACTCATTGTAAAGTGCAGAGACTGCAGCAAGATGCATCCTCTGTGGATTTGGCTTGTCATGGGCAGCACAAGGGTGGAGTAAGCATCGTCCGGTTTTATCAGATTAAGCCAAAAACAGAGGAAGATGCAAAAATCAGTGTGAAATTAAGGTGTATGTATGATTGTTTTTCCTTGTCAATAGTTGATCTAAAGGTGACAAACCAGTTCCCGCCTGTGATTTGACTCACTACAGGAAATTCTTTCACATTCAGGTGAGAATTCTCAGGGGTTAGAAAATGCATTGCACCTGCGTAAAAATCATTAACTTTTTTCATTGGGATTTTATTTGTCTGATTTTCTAATTCCCAGTTCTTTTGGCCAAAAAATCAGGGATAGAAAAGCGTGTGGAGTGGATTGGCGAGAAATGTCAGTTTTGAGTAAATGTTAAGGTTTTCATGTAAACTCTTGTTTTATGATCTGGATCTTCAAAAAGGGTCCTGTGAGACTACTGTAAGCTTAACAGTATGTTTACTTTTACCAGATATCAGGTTCGTGTTTCACATCTGGTGATAAGCCACGTCTCAAACAGGCTTTCCCATGCTTCTTTTCTTCTGACACAGCATTCACAATTTTCCTGTTGCTATTTAGTATGAGTGCAACAATTATCTATTATGAAATTCAGGGATATAGCAACAATAAACCATCAGAAGAATCAGTAAGTGTCCATGTGCAAATAATCATATGCCACTTTTGTTACTGGAAATTAAGTACTCGATGCCCAATGCTGTATCCCACCCAGCTAACACTTTACATTTTAATGTAACTCACAGTTAGTGGCAGATGCTGAAATAAATATACAAATAGGGAGGTGAGGGTATTAGTTTATATGCAGTCATTTATCTTCTGGTAGCATAAGCAAAGCTGAAGTCAGATGCAGTTAAATGAACTGAAGCTGTAATAGTGCCTCTTGAACTGGTTGAATTAACAAAATCAATCCTCATGAATTAAACTATCATTGATCTATGATACAATTAATTTCTATAATCAAAATACACTATTGGTGCATGCAGCGTAATCATACTTGTTCCAACGCTGAATTTTAACCACTGTTGGCTAACTGCTCCTGCCATGTTCTGTAAGGCTCCCATCTGGCATGGGAGATGCTAACATTATGATACAGTTATTTCTTTTCCATTTTTCAATTTAGGCTGACATCTGCTGGTCTCTGCAAATGGCAGGCAACCCTGCTGAATGCAAACCAATTTGAGGCTATGGCTTCTCATGTTTTCCCTTTGTCATTTTTCCAGAGCTGGGAATGGCAACCAAGCCACTTAATTACAAAGGAAATTCATGCAGAATAATAACTCTGTGGAAGAAGAAAGGCAGGAACAATACCGTGTAGAAAAGTTTGACGTGATAAATTACATGCATGCACGCCCAGCGCACTGCGCAAGCACTCAGAGGAGCCAATGGTGGCCACTATATATTGGCCAATTAGACCTACACAAAAAAGGTGTTATTTCAGGGCACCACACTGTGGATTGTAATGAGGAGGCTGGGGATGGGAGTGCTCTCTTTTACACTCCCAATGAGGCTAAAGAGAGGGGGAGTGGTGCAATATTGGGCAATCAGCACTTGATATCTGCCCAGGCAGATGCCAGTGGTCACAAGCAGCTGGGCATTGGAAAGCGTGAGGCATTCCAACAGGAGCTACCAGTACTCCAGGGGATGTGCTACACACACCTGGCCAGAAGCAGCAAGAAATAAGACGCTACGGTATGATTAAATAAAACAAGAGGCATCTCCACATTCCCTGCTGCCTGTAGATGTCGTGGCTCTGATTTTTAGGAAAACGAGTCATTTGGTTCAATCTTACATTGACTGTAGCACTCCTCGCCCTGGCAGCTAGCTGCAAGATCGTTCAGGGATATCTCCAGTGATCCAGCTTCCACTTGCACGGACTTTCAGTTCAGTTGTCACCCAGCTGTTATTTTGGACAGGAATCCGCTCACAACCACTGCTTTCCCACTGAGATTTTGAAACCCTGAGTATAAACCAGTCACCTCTGAATGAGCTGTGAATCTGTGGGAGTACTGATGCTTGAGCTACAATGCAGATTTGAATAGGCAGCATTTACTGACCCCCCTATGGTAGTTTGTTGTGCCTTTTGAAGTCTAAACAGTTTGTAAAATTTTTGCTCTTGCCACTTTTCATTTCCTTTTGGTCCAGCTCTTTGTTTGAAACAGCTGGTGTGCCCGCTTACCTCAGCAGCAGTATTTCCCACTTCGGCTTTGTCTTTCTCAAGATATTTTGTAAGCAAATAGAAGAGAGAAGGGAAGAATTAATTATGTGATAGCAGAGGTACTCTTCTAATTCCAGGGTGTTTCAAGCACAGGTTGCTGACAGCGAGTGGTGTCCATGCCTCCTACAGGCTGCTGCCCATCAGCATGATGCATGAGAGTTGGAGAATTATCCTGCTCTTCCCTGCTTTTCCCATGGTGTCTAACCCCGCTTTTCAGCAGGGTGATGACATTGTGCTGGCTGTCTGAGCTAACATCCTGAGACTTTTCAACACTTAAGTCATTGCACAGGGCAGATTCACTTTAAATCCTGCACTGCAGATCCCTGAGTTGGTCTTTTTTGTAGGGTGTTGAAAATACTCGATGCTAGTTGTGATAACTCGTGACAATGACATTTATCCTTGAGAAATTGGGTTGAAATTTCTGCTGTAGCTTGGAGGAGCCAAGAAAGCCTGAGCCAGTGATAAAAGAGTGCTTACAAAGTTGCCACCTCTATGAGCTGCCATGGCTGGTGCTGAGGAGCAGCCTTACCGAACAGAGGGAGAAAGGATGGATAAGATCTATGTCCTTACATCTCGTGAGCACTGTGGATCCTCCAGCTGATCCTGCCCAGAAAAGCAGAAAGCCTCACTGCTTTGAGGAATAAGGAGTAGTGAAACGTGTGCAGTTTATGCATGCTGCTAGTACTTCAACCAGGAATCTGAAGTCTAATTGGAGTTTGGCACAGGTATAGTGATAGTTACCAATTACAATTAAATACTATTGTCTGTTAAGTGCTGACGGACATAAAAGGAGGCAGTGCCACCCCCAAGCATAATAACAATCAAATGAATCAGCAGTTGTTACCAATAATCCTCATCCCCAGGTGCTAAAGTGCAGCTGATTTACAGATTTGGATTTGATAAAGATCCTACAGATAGTGCTTGGTTAGTGTTGATGGGATCAGGAGAGTCCCTCATGCTTCTTTTGATAATACTAATACTACTACTAATAATATTTCTGCAGCACCTATAAGACTAAAGTACCATTTCAAAGTGTAAGCTCTTTGGATTCTCACTAAAAATGTATTCAGGAAGATAGACAAGCCAGCTAGCATGGTGAGTTTTTCCTCTCAGTGCTTTGAATCACAGCAGTTAGTTATATGAAGTATAAAACTACACTACTGAAGCTGACACAAAAGTTTGTCTGGATATTTCTAACATAAATCGTTTGGTGTTTTATCTGGTTGTTTGCTTTTGGTTTGTGGGTGGGGTGTTTTGCATTTAGGTTATTGTTTAGGGTTTTAAATGTTCTTTATAAAATTTGTATAAAAAAATATTAGCAAACTGTAAAGCAAGTGCCATGAAACATCAGTGTAACTATCAAGAAAATCCTTAAACTACCTTAAGCCTTTAAATTACTTGTAACAAAGCAGTTTGGACTGTTATGTAAGTAACTGTAGTGACATTTGGTGCTTCTTCAGGTTAAAGCCCTCTGAATGTTCGCAACAGCCCCGAACTGCAGTTCAGATTGCTCTGCGCAGCTGCTTCCCAGTGAAAATGCAAGGCATTTACCACTGAAATGATTTTTGGCTGCTGGTGTTCATTTCTCTCACTCTCCGATTCTGCAGACACCCTGTTTCTCTCAGGTGTTTAATAGTGATATTATTATACTGACAGAGACACCCAGCCATGTTGCAATTTATGGAGCTGATGGGGAAATGTTCTCAGAGCTACACTTGCAAAATGGAGCTGTTTTACAACTTTTGTGATTGCTATTCTTGAAAATTTCACGTCTCAGAGTGCTGATAGACAATTTTCCCTTCCATTCATTTCTCTGCTTATTGTAACAGATACTTTAAGCGATCAGTGAACTGTAAATCTGAACAGACTCCTCAGCATTTCATACAGTAGGAGAGAAGCACCAGAGAGTTCACATTTGTTACAAAGCTAAAATAAATTATCACATAGATATCTTGCTAAGATGGATCTGGAGTTCCAGATCTTCAACAGCAGAGCCAAAAAAAATTTAAGGCCAAGTTTTCTATCTGCCTGCTGCTATGCTTTGTGTAATAGACTTTAAATGGAGTGATACACTGGATAGCTGAATGGGCCTGTGAAAATCTCATTTAAATGAATTCCTGTAAATGCAGAGTGATGTTTTATGGGTTGTGTATCCTCGATTCAGATAATAGCAGAGAGTAGAATCACCATGTGTGTACAAACAGAACATTTGTGTAGGTATAAGGCACATCAGACTAATGGTGTGCTCAGAAATGTGTGCAGAATTCAGCCAAAAGCCAAACAAGCCATTCCCCAGCTATATTGCATCTTAGGTAACTAATGGAAAACTTTATTGTGGCTTTGACTTTGCTGCAGTTTCAAGCCATAGAGCAAGATACACTTAAGACAGGGCTATGGTGAGTGGTCTTTTACTATTAGTTCACTGCTTTTTTCCTACTAACCACTTTTGCAATTTAATTATATGGCAGCAATGGCTTTTATTGTGAGAGTGAAGGTAAGTAATTTCATATTTGTGAAAACTGTATAGTACTGCCTAAGTGTTTAGGATATGCTAACTGTGTCATGGCAGGCACTCAACTTGTATATGCGCTACCCCCCTTACACAATTTCTTTGACAGTGGCATCACTGCTAATGAACAAGGCCCGTAGATGATAATTTTCTGAACTTCTTGTGTAATCAGGTCTAGAGGATTTCAGTTCATCAGGTTCTCATTTGAACTGCCAGGTACTTTTACATTCTGTAGTCTTACAGAAATGAGCATAGACATGATCCAGAACTGCAGCAGTTCAGCTGTGTTGGGCTTTTTTTTAGCTATTCGGTTGACAAGACTCATCTTTGTCATTTTAGTATTTCCTTATGAGACAATTTTTTTTTCTTCTTGGAGCTCATCAGCAAAAACATTCAGTGGTCCTAATTGAAGATAGTATCTGAAGGCTTTTCAAATTGCTGAGATGAGTAGGGTTGGTAACCCCTGAACCTGAAAAAAGACAGATTGGAATTCCTGGACCCAACCACCTAGACGACCTTTCAGTCAAGTCAGAGAAAACTCTTCCAACAGTTTGGGGAGAGGAAGGGAAAGTTTATCTTTCATAGCAGTGTCATGAATAGAAGAGGTTCCAAGCAATAGTATGATTTCCTGCCTATGAGTCCTTTTTTACAGACAATATAATCCTCTGGAGCAGCTTCTAACCACTAATTTCCCACTGCCTTCTGCTTTGTCCCTTCATGCCAGTAGAAGTAGTTGTGAGACATTTTGGAAGAGCTCACATGGTCACACTTCATGCCCAGTTTGCCTCTGGTGGAGGCAACTGTCAGTGATTCAAATATTGACCTGAGAGAGTGATCCCAGAGGTGCAGCTGCAGAAGAGAGCAAGGTGAGGACTCTGCACGACAGAGCTCAGGGCAGCACAGGTCATGCAAAGCCAGGCATGGCATCTAGCTGGGAGACAAGAGTGGGATGTAAATTGGTGGAGCTGCTCCAAGTCATGCTAGGATAACTGATTGCAGACTGACTAGTTCAGGGAATTTGGGGGCTGCAGGGTGCAAGCAAATCCTCTGTAAGACTCAGCAGTGAGGAGCTCAGGCCAAAAAGCTTCAGGGCTGCTGTATCTTCTGTGCCTCTGTCCTCATTCAGCTCCCAGAAGAATGCTTAAGCAGCAAAGCTTAAGCTTAATCGAGTTATGTGAGCCAATAAACTTTGCTGCGTTTCTTATTGCCCTACCACACTTATATGCTTCTAAAATATTTTGCTTAAAATCAAGGCAAGATTTTTTCAGATTTCTTCTAGCACAGTCTCTGTGCTTCACCTCCTAAACTTGCTGCTCTGCAGCTCAGGTGGACTCAGGACTGCCTGATGTGCATGTCTGTGAGGAGCATTATGAACACAGCTTTCACTTGAGCTCAGGCTTCAGTAGGAATGTCAGGATCAGACTTGGAATATCTGAATTAAAGGCTTAACTTTGAAAAGCGCACCGTCAAAGTGGTCAGAAGGTCTGTGGGGTGCACAAAGGAGGCAATCGTGCACTTAGACCCCTGTGTTAGCCTTCCATCTGTTGCCAGCAACCAAGGCTGAAAGAAAGTGCTTGTGTTGCAGGTAATGGCATGAAAAATAATCATTCTTGTTAAGGTTCAGTTTTGCAGAAGCTGGCCTTTCTACCTCATCCACCCAGCTTCACAGTAATGAGGGAAACAGCAAGCTCTTCCTCTCATGATAACTGAGCTCACCCACTTTCTTCCCTGTCGCAGTGGCTGCAGTCCTTGCTGTATTTCAAAAGCAGAACCTGTAACAACTACAAAGTCCTAAACGAGGCGGGCCTTTAATTCTATGGACACCAGTGACATTCTCAGGGGTGCATCCCTCTTGATCCCAGCCCGTGCTTCCCATCTCCTGGCAAGCACAGGAGGAGCAGCTTGTGTCTCAAGGCGATGCAGCTCCCAGGCATCTTTCTTCATGATTCACACAGAAACTTCTAATTTATAGAACTGAAATATTAACTCCAGTGGCCTAAAAGAATAAATGAGTAATACTGTAGGGTCTTCCATTCAACAACGGGAATGTTTTCCCTGAGACCTCTTTTTAATTGAAGCCATTTGTCATTTTGGATGTAGAATGTATTCATTAGAAAGCAGCACCTCGGAGGGCACTAGAGAGCTCAGGAGATTAGTAACAGGGTACAAAGCCTTTTGCCTCCAGGTTGCCAGTTTCAAATCTGGCCACGTCACTATTGATCAGAAGAAGTCATTACAGGCTGACAGATGTTTGGCTGCTTATATAGAAGTGACCTTGTCAGATTAGTCAAATTCTTTGTTAAGAGATATGTCCCTACTCTCCCACAGACACACATACACACACACACACACACACACACACACACACACACGCATGCAAAAATCCTCATTAGCACCTTGTTGGTTGTGCTCACAGCATCAGTAAGGGCAGGGCATGGTTGTTTATGCAAAATCAGAACAGAGGGATGTTTGAGCTATGTGAGGGTTGATTGAAGCTTTTTCAAAGCATCTCATGATGCACTTTGAAATTTCCAAGTTGATTCTGTGCTGCATCATTTAAAATGAACACTTCTTAGAATATTTGAGAATATTTGCAGTGCTTTGATCAATATGAAATTTATTTTTTTTAGGAATCTGAGAACTGAGTTTTTTCTATAGCATCTATTATCAGTAAAGCATGTTCTTAGCAAAAAAAAAAAAGGGAAGTGTCATCTGAAATATGTGAATAAAAATAAGAATGATAATACTGCATACATTTTATTCAGCAACTTTCAGACTAAGGCTGAAAATACTCTTGGTCATGTGATGTGTTTTGCAGAATGATACTTAGGTAGCAGAAGAATCTTACAGAATCATCCTAGACACTTCAGTCCAGCCTGCAGTAACTCATATCTTGAGTTTGGATTAAACTCTTGCCCCATGGACCACAATGGCCACCTGTGGTGACACCAGACATCTCCTTTCACAAGGCTTTGTAACCTCTTGAGCATAACTCATGGCTTTCAAAATCACCTAGGACAAGCACTTGGGAGAGTGTACATGTGAATTTTCAAACACAGGCTCTTAAGGGGATCCCTTTCCTCTGTCCCTTTGAAGACTCTATGAGGAAGATAATTCAGTATGGGATGAAGCTTCTTCCATGGACCCCCAGCTGAGACTCAAGGGAAATTTACCCAAGTGAAGGGGCTCTGACAGAGATGAAAACCTCTACACAAATAATCTGTATGGGAGACCCCAATTCTTCTCTGAAACAGAAGAAAAAAAAAGCCGGAAATCCACTGGGACCTCAACATGCCTTAGGGAAGAAAAGATTATTTTTTTGTCAGCTTTGCAGCCCATGTTGCAAATGGAGTTTGAGACAGAAAAAAATGCTTTGGGGTGTTCATATATTTTACATCACCAGCAATAAATATCAAAGCTGGGCTGATAATGTTGGCGTGAAAAGTGCAGGTGCCTTTGGTACGTATTGTGAATAGAACAGGTAAAGTGTGTCTTGATTAGTGAGGTTGGTAGGTGACAGTTTGTAATGTTGTGGTTTTGATTCCAGTCCAAACTCTGCTTTTAGAAGACTAAATCAAAATTTTACCTGAGCTGAACTTGCCTCTAACACAGGAGTTTTGAATAAGGTCTTTTTAAAAACAATTATAATCACTCTGCAAAGGGAGGGTGGAGGGATTATAGGGTGTGAAAGCAACAATAATAGCTTTAGGCTGGTCTGAGTTGTTCTGAGAAATGCCAAATGACTGGCACACCTTATTATACCTTTTAAGCAATCACAGCACGTGACTCCAGCTCTTTCTAGCTCAAGAGCATTTGTCGTTAAATGCTACAAGGATATGGGAAGGTGTGCCAAGGCTTCTGTGCACCTTTAGCTGTTCTCAAGGTGATGACTTAAAAATAGCAATTTAGCCTTTGCAGAGCACACAACAGCACATGCCATTCAAGTCTTGGGCAAAAAGATAACATGTATTTTAGAGCTGAGGATTGTGGATTGGATCTCTGGGTGGTGGATGGGGGAAGGGTGAGCGCTTCATCGGCCAGACTTGGCTGATTTGGTTTTTCTTATCAGTGAGGGGATTTAACCTCCCTGATACACCATTTCTTTAAGGTCTAAGTAATATTAGTTCTGCAAGAAGTAATATTTCAGTACATATAGCTTAAAACCTGGCTTGTCTTAAGGTCACATCAGCCATAAGTAATACACATTGAGTACTTGGGATCTCACAAATGTGACCTTCTACTTGTGTCCCAGTAATGCAGAAGGCACCAGCCCAGAGCAGGTCTATGGATTTCATAGGTATCTAATAGGGAAAATAAAAAGACAGATGTTTCTATGTATTGTAAACGGGGAGGAAAGGCAGAATCAACAAGAAGCTCTAAACTAGTTATTGTGGTGATGAATGCTGTGTTATGGACCTGCATCTGTGCCTCAGGCTTTTATGGGCTTGTAATTATGTTAAGAGATATTGCTTTGACCTAGACATAACTGTTCAGGTTATTTACTACTATTCTTTTGTTTGGGAGAAATAAAATCCAATATAAACTCTTTCAAATACTGCATACCACACATACATATGACAACATATAGAATAGATTCTTTGATGAGAAAAGGAACTAAGATAGAAGTAGAAATCTATTTCAGGGTGGATCGGTGACTAGGAATATTGATGGTTCCATGATGGTAATTTAACTTGTCTTTCTGTGATGGGTAGCTAAACTGAAGTTTGTTCTGCCACTCCCTGTCACCACTCTTCTCAGAGGCAGCATGTCCTGATGGGCTAAAGGAACTTAGCCTATTCAAGATAATGGGACAAATTAAGTTGAATCACCACTGAAGGCATTTGGAACAATCTGGCTAACTTTTCTAGGTGGCCTCAAAGCCTTCACACAGGCTAGTAAAGCTTCTTAGCTGGGAGATTGCAATAAAGCACTGTTGTAAAATAATCATGAATATTCATAAAGCAGATGAAAGCTTCCAAGTAGTACAGCCAAGCTGTATCAAAGTCCAAAGTAACAAGACACGTGATTGGTTTAAGACTTTCCCTCTATTTGCATTATTTTTTTCTTTCTTGCATAAAAATGAAAAAAAAACCCAACCCAACACCTTTAAAACAAAAGGCTGATTTTCCAAGGTCAAAATTAAGGTCTTTATAAGTCCTGCAAAAGTATAATACTACTGCTACAAAATGCACATAGAGACAGAGGATATCAGGATAAAAAATTTAAACCATAAGGAGTTAACAATACATCCTTTTTAATATTGTTTCAGCAAAGGTAGCTGTTGTGTGAATGTGCCTAAATTCGTGCCTATAAAGTTTATAAACATTAAATATTAGAAATGCATGTATAAGTATAAGAGTATATTTTTGTCAACACACAGAGGTATGTCTCTTGTAAACCCATGTATAAGATGTACAAGTATATTTTTGTAAATGCATCTGTAGGATATAAGAGTATATTTTTTGTATCAGACTAAAACATGTCGAGGCCACTCTCCCTAGAAGGGCTGGCTCCCGTAAAAGGAATGTGTGACCTCTCTCTAGTGAATAGGTTTCCAGGAAAGGATCTGCAAGACTAAAGGTGCAGCTGGATGGAGATGGCCCATCTCGGGAGAACCCACCCAACCATTATCACCATGATAAGCTATCTGATGAAGATATGCAACCTATCAAGAACATCACCACCTTCCTGGACATAGTTTTCATCCATAATTCATTCCTGCCTTGGAAGAGCATTGTTTCCCGCTGGAGCAACCCAAGAACCAAATTAAATAAATTAAGACTTTTGGACTCTGAATACAACGTTGCCTCCAGCGAAATAAACTGTATACAAACCCACCATTCCGAGACCTCAGTGTGAACAGAGCTACCCTGACACTCCGTCAGATAGCCTGTCACCCAGCTGATGATTCCCAGGGTCGAAGCTGTTTCTCTACATTGTGGCTTGTTGTTCAGAATCTATGCCAAATTTTCTATTGAATAAATTCATTATATTTTAATTGGGAAATTGTCTCCGTATATTTATAACAGTAGCCATACAGCAAATTAGACAACAGTGGATATTAATTATTCCAATTTCAAGGAAGAAAAGAAGACATCCGTAACACTGCCTGGAAAACACAGCTATTAAAGCAGAGAGACTTCCTGAAGCTATAGGTAGATGCTATGCTTCGGGAGATACACCAAGGGGAAAACTAAGCTTTTCAAAAAAAAGGGTGGGTGGAACCCCCAAAACCAATTGACAATTTATGTAGTGGGTGGCTTTTCTTGCATTTCTCATTTGTTTCTCACGAGGTTTCTTTTTAATGTCAATATATACTCTCCATATCCAAAGTGTAAAGGCCTGAATTTTTTTCTTGGTGATTTCTGTGTGCTGCTGCAATAAGAAAGATGTAAAGTCTCTGTAGCATGAACTACAACTCCTTAAGGCATTGAAAGTTGTCGATATGGCCAAGCTGAACTTGGCAGGGCAAGCAAAGGAAAAAGAAAAAGAAAGTAATTATTGTGCCATTGCTGTAATAGTTGCTGTCTATTTCTGCTTTGGGCAGTGCTGGTTTAGCCTATTTCTACTCCAGCTGCTCCTAAGAGCCTGTAGTGTCCCAGGAAAGCTGCCCCCTTCATTACATGCTTTCCTTCACCCTTCCCAGAGGGAAGTCAACAAAAGGCTTGGGTTGGTTGTCTTCAGGACCTGAGTGGTGAAGTGCTCTTCGCACACACAAACACTTTCTTGAACTGCGGCTGCAAACAGCTAATCGCTCTTTAATCCTACTAACCTCTTTGCCTCAGCCTTATGGTGGGGTTAAAATTCCTGCTGATAAGATTAAGTGCTGTCTTGGATTGGGGCCTACATAAATAATAATGCTATTTCCACAGTCACACTCATTGGAATGAAATGTAGAAAAGGATGTCTGTCTTCCTGCTAATTGTTTGTGGCCACAAAGAAGTCGTTCTTGTCTTTGTTTTGGGATCTATGTGTGTTGATATAATTCCATTTTACTCTTGCACGGCACTCAAGTGTGTTCATCTACAGTGTTTGATCTAGATTTTTACCTTTAGAACACTGGATAGCTGCATGTAAGTCTAGGTTGTATTAACTACAGGTTTTGTCTTTAGTTTTCTTATAAAGTTGCATTTTTAATCTAAGTGACACCTTTAGTGGCACCTAAAATCCTTTTTAATGGCCAAGACAGTCATACCTCAGATTTAATCCCCTTGTTATAAAGTGGATATGTTTTCCCCATTGTCAGACCGGTTGTGACTCACTGCTCCTTTCTGCTAACAAGAAATTCGTTATATTAGTATGAGTTTGAGAACTACAATGAAATTATTCCAGTCATCTTTTTATTTTAAAACTTTGTCAGCAAACACCATAGAAACAGAGTAGCTGAGTCTGTTATTTTACCGAAAAATCTAAAAAGAAACAGCTGTTAGAGACTGAACAATGAATTTGTGGCTTTAATCTTTAGAGATGTTCTGTGCCCTGTCAACGGCCTAGGCACAAAAAATATGAAGCTCAAGCCTAATTTTAGGCACACCTGCAATTTTTCTGGAGTGACTAAGTGCTTTGGTTGCTTTATCTATATGTTGGCAGACCAAAGAGACCTTTGGATAAAACCAATGAAGTCTGGAAAATCTTCTAAAGCAAATCATGTATCAAGATAAAACAATCACTCATGCAGCACTGTAAAAGTAAATGTTGAAATAAACCCATCTGTTTTCACTTGAAAAAATAAGGGACACAAAAGAGATCTGAGAGTAGCTTTTCACCTAAGAAGCATCTCATGTAGAATAATGCAGCTGTGGGTGAAACTACTCTTGACGTAAAGTATACAATAATACGTGTGATGGAGATATGTTGACATTCTCAGCACTTTTTGTCTGAATGCTTATTTTGAAAAAAATCAATTTCCTTGTAAATTTCCCTGCTAGGGGATGAGAAAAGGGTGGACGGTAGGAGCACTGATATTTCCCGTTATGCTAGAGGTGTGCAGAGATGGCTTTGAAAATGTGAGCTGAAATGGCTCTTATCACAAGAGGAATCTGGCTGGCTGGGGAGCAGTGCTTTGCCAAAGGAGCCATGTAGGGCACGCTGCAGAAATGTCAAATAGCGCTTGTCTGTGGTGCCATTCCCCATTGAGTGTGTCAGGAGTTATCTTCACTGCTCCTCAGCCTCGCACTGTTAAGAGGGAAATGCAAATTTTCTGATGTCTTATGGAAGGCTATGGAGGGAAGAAAGTGAGGAAGGGAATCAAAGGGAATATATTATTGGTGACAGCAAGTATACTAAGTGAGAGATGGAAGCAGAAACTGAAGATATGGTTAATGAGGGCATGTGAGGGAAAGCAGCTCGCCACTCACACTAAGCCCACAGCAGGGGGGAGCATGAGGGCAGGCACTGAGGGAAAAGGACAAAACAGAGCTTGTCTGCTGATATTTCTGATACTGCAACCCTGCCCTTCCAAGAAAGCAGAACTCATCTGGTGGCATAGTCAGAAACCCTCTAGTGCTTTTATTCCTCTTGATATGTTCCCCATCTAAAGCAGAGGTTCTCTCTCCCCTTTCTCAAACCTCTGCTACCCTCCTGCTCTCCCATGCTAATACTAAAAAGAGCAAAGCTTGGTGCCATTTCGACATTGCAAAATGAACTGCTTAGAGCTGCAATGACTTCTTTCATTTTTCAGTTCTTTATTATTGTATCTTTTAATATTTTCAGAATGAAATGCCTTTGGCTTTCAGAAAAAAAGGACTTCGAAGTAAAATAATTGTCTTCCCAGAATGTTTCTTTCCCAGGGATTTCAAAACCAGCATGTTTCATTGTTACTCATCACGAAGCCAAGCCAGATTCTGGGTTATTTTAAGCCTTTGCCAAATAATATTTTCATTCTTTTGCCAGGTCTGGCTTAGACTTGTAGCAAGACAGCAGCAGGACAGACCTTGTATTATGCATTCATCCCTATCTCTCTTACACAAGACTTGTAAACATGAGCGTGTGTCCTCATCTTGGCCTGTATCTTCATTTTGCTGATGGTTTAGTTTATTTTTGTTGCGTTATCATCCCTGACCTGCTTTTACCCTAGAGGCACAAAAAAGCACATGGAAGCAGCACAATATCACAATTCTGCAATTCTTACGGTAGGTACTTTTGGTAATTCTTGATCTCACTTCTCTGCAATTATTATCATACTAATGCAAAATTTCCAGACCTCTTGATTTACATATTTATGATGTGTATATATATATATATATAAGCACACACATAACCCCTCCCATTGTTCTTCGTATTTAACTAGTATTGGCATTCTTTCATCCATGATTAAGATGATTTTTCATGATCAATACAGCCTCTAGTGAACATTTTACACATACTCTCTTATTAGCATCTCTCCTAAGGTCATACCTTTGTATTCTCTACTCCATTGCATTTAGGTCTCCTTCTGAAATTGTAAGATGTCCAACCAAGATTGCCAAAATTATCTTCATAAGAATTATTGTCATGATGAAGATGGAAAACTAAATGTATAGCATATAACTCTTTTTTATGTATTAGAAATATTACTTTAAATTTTGTGTTCTATGTAAAAATTTTGATGTTTGAATATCCTGAATGTGTTGCAAAGAAGGAGGATTCAAATATTTTGGAATCAGGACAGAAGCAATGCCTGGATGTAGGGACTTTCCAAAACATAAAAGAAAGCTCTAGTGGATGCATTCAATGTACCATATTCAGGGATGTTTTAGTTATTGTTGAGTGGTGCTTACACGGTGTCAAGGCCTTTTCTTATCCTTATACCACCGTACCAGTGAGGGGCTGGGGTGCACAAGGAGCTGGGAGGGGACATAGCCAGAACAGCTGACCCCTGCTGACCCAAGGGATGTTCCATCCCATACATGTCATTCCAGTATATAAAGCTGGGGGAAGAAGGGGAGATGTTTGGAGCGTATGACTTTTGTCTTCCCGAGTCACCATTGGATGTGATGGGGCCATGCCTTCCAGGGGATGACTGAACACCTGCTGGCCCATGGGAAGCAGTGACTAAATGCCTTGTTGTGCTTTGCTTGTGCACACAGCTTTTGCTTAACCTGTTTAATTGTCTTTATGTCAACCCATGCGTTTTCTCACTTCTACAGTTCTTTCCCCCATCCCACCAGTGCGACAGTGAGCAAGTGGTTGTCTGGTGCTCAGTTGCCATCTGGGGTTAAACCACAACAACACTGAGAATAGTTTAACACATAAATCCTATTTAAATGTTACTTTAAAAATGTCGACAGACACTTTTCTTTCAGATCAGGTAGCATATGTGAGTGAAAGCTCTTCCTCCCCACCCCCAGCAAGAAAAGTAATTTCTGAGATTGTGTTTGACAGCACTTCTGACAAAAAAGAAGACAGGTCAGTTGAAATGAGTTAGTATTTCAACAGAGAAACAATATAATCATCTTATCAGGAGACTGTTTGTTTGAAAAATAAAAGCCATGTTTGGAAGGAAGGAATAACTCCTTAGACGAACAGATTTTTGAAGAGCAGTTATTAATTTGAAATATTACAGATTTAAATGACCACACTTCTCTTAGTTTGATAAGAAATGAATTTGTGTTTTGTAACATTTTAACACATACAGAATGAAATCATTAGATTATTTTTTTAAAAGGCTCAAACAAAAAGAACTATATAATTTTTATCCACTTGTCCGATCCCAGAAAGTTCATACTTCACATAAAGCTAAGATTAAACTAATCTGAGACTTCTAGGAGGATGAAATCTATTCTCATAAGCACCCTCCTGCATTATGGGAAAATCCACACTTTAGGAAAAGCTAAAATCCCAAGTTCCCTCCAGTTCTAGCAGCCTTATCCTGCTGGGGACACATGGTACCTACATACACCTTCTCCTCTGTAAACACATAACTGGATTAGAAGGACCGTGAGGGTGATGATTTGATTTGCCTCTTGCCAACAGCAAAATGTCTTGCTGCCTTATTTTTAATAAAGTTTACAAAAGAAAAAGCATTTAGACATATAATTTTCCAGGCAGTTCATAAAAATCTTTTAAATTTAAATATTAAGATACTAGGAAATATGATTGCTAGCTGGAACATAAAAAAGTTAATAATTTTTTTAATCCTCTTTTAACGTGGAAATACATGAACTTGAATAGAAATGTCTTCCTAGCTAAGGAATTGTCCCCTTTTTAATTAGCAATCACAAATCTGTCTATAAATTCCACATGTAAGTATCAAGCTAGAAAGCAGTCTTGTCATTCCCGCTTTCATTTGTGAATTTCTAATTTCAATGCAGAAATCCCTTTGTGTGAAAATCCCTAAAACTAGCATCAACGTGTTTTCTTTTTTACATAGTATAAACCTATGCCCACAGAAACTGCAGTTTTGGAATTCACTGATGATGTGTGTCAAGAACTGCAGCTGTTTTGCAGAGTATTACTAAAAGAAATGATTACCAGTCACTTTGTACTTCTTTTACTGTGTTTTACCTTGATCAGAAGCTAATGGCTTCTGCTGTGGTCACAGGGGAGGATAAATCCTCTTCAAAACAAATGACACTTATTTTAATTCTTCTGTTCTAACAACGTAGTTATGGATCTAGTTCATTCCTTCCCTTTTGGGAAATGTATGTTGCAGAACACAGCAGCTCCTGCTCATTGAGTACCACCAAGTTCCAACTACAGAGCTTGGGAAGGTGGAAACACCAAATTTAGCCGGGGTCAGTCCTAAAAACCGCAGAGTGATACACTCCAGGCTGAGTAAAGCATGTGCCTAACTATGAGCAACTTCAGAATCACATGGCAGATAAGAAAGCAACTTCTGTACTTGAAATTTTACTGCCCATTGAAGTGATTTTTTTGACAAAGTCCAGAATGTCTCCACTTTGCAGGACTGAGGACCCCACATGACCTCCTCAGGTCTGAATCCAAGCCCACTACAGGCAAGGAAACAATTTCTGAGTGTTCATGGACACTGTTATCTGCATCAGCCCTTGAACTGGGCCCTGTCATGGCAGCAATTTTTTTGGCTTTACTGAAAATTTTGTAGCTCAAATTTGAACTATTATGAAGATTTCAACAGACTTTTATTATTCCCATCACTAAACTAAGAAGTCTTCCTGAAGTTTCCACAATATTATTCTATTACCAGTCAACTTGTTTTTCCCTGTTATCGAGGTCCTCATTAATGCATAGTCTCTCATACATCTTCGTAGCTTTCCTCTTCTGGGTGACTGATAGAAGACAACAGGTCAATAACCCTACCATCATAATATTCTTGTTAATTTGCTGATCCACCTTGCTTTTCAGTGATCCCACTTTTCCCTGGTTCTTCTTTTATGCCCGCTCCATTAAACAGGCGTTTAGGATCACCCTTAGCTTTGTTAGCGAGTGATAGCTCGTTGCCTTTCTCTGCCTTGTCTTGTTCTGCTCTGTTCTTGTTTTGCCTCCTATTACAGGACTTTCTCTCCCTTGCAGCTCTCTGTAAATCAATGGCATGTGTATGTTTTTAGACACCCACCTGTGGTATGATGTTTTTTTCCCTTTCTATGGCGGCTCTGGAAGCGTGGAGAAAAGACGAGGTGTGTCTTGGACACATTCCCCTGCAGTACTCCCTCACTCTTCCACCTGTCTCCCTCTAGAGAGGTTCAGAGCACTTTAGCTTCAGGAGTAAGCTGTTTCTACTATGGACAAAATACAAACTCGATTCATTATTTCTGCTGAAAATGGGTTCGTGTTATAAATCAAGCACTGCAAAGATGAGATTTCAGAAGAGGTGCATTTATGATTGAGGGAGAAAAGAAGAAATTCCTGTCAGTATCCTGTCACTACTTTTGGCACATCATGTTTGGTGGCATATTACATGCTGCTGCACAAGCTTCTTCTACGAAACACCTGCTTCTCATTCAAGTTAAATTGCAAAACTGCCATTAGTTTCAACATGATAGGAAGGCCTTGTGAGCTTTGCTGCTAGTGGAGTCGCCACTGTGCTCTTTCTGAAGCTCTGCCACCATGCCATCAGACAGGTACAAGGTTCTGTCTTCCTGCACCCTGCAATTTCATACACTTCTCTTGTAAGGGTATGTTTGAATTTTTGCCTTCCAATATGTTTTAACTGACTACCAGTGACAGGTGCTGCATAACACACATGGTGCAGAACTGCAGCTGCCAAAGCTTCCCGGCAGATTAGTCCCTTCACTGCTGCTAATTCTTTGCTGTTAACATAAGTGATCAAACTGAAATCTGGAAAAGGATCCCAGTCTACATCACTCAAAAGAAATCTCCTTTACCCTCCTCTGATCCCCTACTTCTGAAAGATTTTCAGCCAAGGTGCTGCTGTCTGTGCTTACAAGAGGGAGGAGATTCTGTAGCTTACCATCTTTTGTACTCTTTCATGTAATCTCTATTTACGTGACCAAAACACTAGGATTGGAAGAAATACACAAAAGTATTCCCAAAAGAATTGGCATAAGCAATTCCATTGCTTATTTCCCAGGAGTTCTCATCATGTTAAAACCTCTCAATCCCTAAAATTAGTAGCTGGGGAAGAACAGATCATAAAATAGCAAACTAAGGGAAAAAACACAATCGAAATGGAAGAAAAACCCACAATCATACTGCTATATCAGCTGGATTTGTGCTCTGGATCAGCTTTTGCTACTTAAATATGTATTACTGGCAAAGATTTCTTAGTGTTGTCTTTATTCAGAGAGTTACTTTCAGTCAAATTACTGGCTAAAATCCAAGAAGGTAAATTCTGGTTCCTTTAACTCTTGAACGTATTCATTTCAAAGCACTTACTCTACATTTTGCTGTATTTTTCTCTGTTAATTAATACCTTTCTATGACAAGACCCTGAAAATGCAAAATGTGCTATACAACTAAATAAGAAGGCACAGCTTGCAGTCCTTGGCTCCAGGCCATGCCATCCCTCCAGACAGGCACAGGTATCCGCCTTCACGCACATTGGATTGTAACCTAAACTGAGGGAAGATTGCAAGAGGCTTTGACAAATGAGAGAAAAATGTAACTTGGAGCTTGGGATTAATGATAAATATATGAAGATTGTATGCCTAAACTGAGGCAAGGACGCTACATGGATTTGTAGCTGGCATCTAATTGCAGAAGCCCATTTCCAGGAAAGTACTGGCAAATACAGATTTACCTGATCTGTGGGTATGTAGATTGTAAAGAAAAAGGACTCACCCAGTTTTTCTCTGTAAATCTGTACACCTGGAAGAAGACATAGGAAGCAGGGCAACAATCTCCCAACATTATTCTGTCTCTTATAAACGTTTCCATGTTGATGGCTGGAAACATGGACCGAAGACACTCAAATACACCTGGACTTTTCTTCACTGCAACAACTGTACGTTCACCTCTGTGGACACCCTGGGAGGCATTCCCTGGGTTGGGACACACAAGAAGCTTCCCTCAAAAGCTGTTTTACCCTATTGGCCCCTTCCCCTTGTTCCTGTGTCCCTCAGCCACTTCCTCCCTCTTCCCTCATTGGCCCCGATCTTTGTACTTCCCCTACGCCCCTGGTCAGCCCCAACCTCACGAGATAAGAAAAACCTGGTTGGTTCCCTGGAGTGTAGCTTTTGGACCCTGAACATCTCACCGCATGAGTGAATTAAACATCTGTGGATACTATGCAAAGGCCCTTTTTGCTTCCTTATTCTGGACTCTATTAGCAGCTATTCTGGCTGCAACATGCCTCCACCAGTACAAGGATGCCGTAACCAAACATCCACAAAATAGAGAATATCTTTCTCCCAAAGCTTGAAAACACCAAGAAGTTGATGTTTCTGTAATACTTGTATTCATAATTTACAGAGTACCATGATCAGCAGGCTAACCTGGAATACGCAGACAGCTCGTTAGCACATTAGTTGTCATGGGGAATATAATTCTAGCTCCCATTTCTGGCAAATTAAATTTTATAATTAGTTTTGCTCTTCAACACATTATGTCCATCAGAATCAGATAATAATTTTGTTTTGCATAGTCTTGTCAGTAGATCTCAACCATATAGAGAAAATCTGTGTAGAGAAAAATTTAGAGAAAATATACTCCATAGAACACCAAGCTGTTTTGGAGAAACGGTCCATATGAAAGATTTTGACCCAGAGCTCCCACACTCTGTTGTCTCTTATCAGAAATGTGTCCTGCTCTTTTAATTTTTCTGCAGAGTACCATAAACTATGACATGGCTGCTCCTTGCTTATAACAGGATCATTATTTGCTTAATCCTCTCACCGTGAATTTGTTTCCTGTTTCATTCTCTCTCTCTCTCTCTCTTTTTTTTTTTTTTTTTTTAAGAGAGATTTGTTTGCAAATACAAGGTTTCCTCTCAGGCCTATTAACTACTCCCACATTGTTCCTTGACTTTATATCTCAGCATGGATCTTAATCTGACCTAAGATACCATATCTTGCCAGTGTAGATAGGTGGCTAATAAGCTATAAGAACCTAGATATTTTAAGAGTTATGTATTGCTTCTGAACAGATGTGACAAGATAATATTTAATCACTGTAGCATTCTTGACATCCACTGGGCTAAATGTCTAAAACCCACCACTCATGTCAGAAATGCATGATTGCAAAAGAAAAAGGGAAATAAAAGATTATTTGCCTTTTTCTTTGACTGCTGTGGAAACAGACATGCAGATGTTCTTTTTCATTACTGTGTAGCAGACTGAGCACAGTATTCATTGTTGAGTAAAATAATTGTAGGAAAAAAGGAGAAATGAAGAGAGAATAAATACTTGCTTAATGAAGATAATTTGTTTGGAATTGAGGAATCTGTAATCCTTCCATCCATGCCTATTGTTTGCTTGCTCTATATTTGCTTCCCCATAGCTGACAATAATCTTACATGCTTTTTCTATTTTTATCATAGAAAACTGGAATTTTTATTAATTTTGCATTTATGGTGTGTATTTTTCTGTGCCTCCTCTTAAATGGCATTGGCATGATACTTGACTATTAAGAAGCAATAGCTGACACAGAAATGGAGTGGAGGTGGGGCAGGGAATTGACTTTTTCAGTCCCTGACCATGCAGCCACATCTGGAATTGTGGGATGTCTACAATAAATCCCATCTTCTTATCCTGCATATGAAATATAACTCAACTAATGACCATATGGAGCAGATTAAAGCAAGCAGTCTAATTTACTAAAGTCAGGGGCAAAAGAAGGAAATTTCTTGCTTAATTAACAAAGGCAGAAATACCGCAACAGACAGTATAACAGGAGGATCATATTTCAGGCATCTCCAATTGAATGTTTTAATGCCATATAAGACCCAAGGGAGATCAAAAAATGCCTGACACTGCTAACATACTTGTAACATGGTTTTGCTTTTAAAATAATTTTGGGTAACAGTTTTGAAAACAATCAGTTATTAGGAATATCTTGATTTTTCTGTCTGTCCAACTTGCAGTGCCTACAAGGGGGATGATGTTTATGACTCTGTACAGTAATTACATAATTATGGCAAGGCAGAGCAAGATACACTCTCAGAAAATCAAGGCACCTTGGCCTCAGTTGGAGGTATATACTGCATGAGCCAAAGGACAAGGCAAATCCAGTATCTGCTTGTTCCCAAGTGATACTCAGGAAGCACTGTCTCACCTGGGACAGCAGTCTGTCATCATCTCAGCAGATGGAAAAGCAACTTTCAACATCATCCTTGGCCTGCTTGGGCAGTGCTCCATCGTGTACTGCGCGTCCTTGCTTTTGATTCCCTATCCAACCCAGGCAATTCCTTTGATTACTACTGCAGCCCTCAGAAGCCTTTTGTTTCCTCATGTATTCAAATTAGTCCTGTGGATGACTACTGCATGAAAGGCTATGGAATGTGTTTTTCCTGTTAAAGCAATAGTTTTTAACTGATCCTTTTTCCACAGCTGCTGTGAACCTTGTGAAGTTTGCTGTACAAACACATAGGAAAAGGCATTACTTTTTCAGGGAAAGCTTTATGTCTGAGAATCAAAGCAGGAGAAAAGTGATTTGTATAAACCTAGAGAGACAGTGAATATGATTTAAAGAAATCAAGACATTTTAAACTTGAAGGGCCTTTTGCTTCTTTTCTCCTTTATCAAGATAATATAACAATGGGAAATTAGTGAAACCTGAAACGTTTCAGATTTTTTATTTTGTTTCGCTATGACCCTTGAATCTTTCAAAATGGAAGAAACAACAAACTATATTTCTTTGTATTCCTGACAGCCCTCCTTCAGCCTCACTGCCATCCCAACTTTGAAACCATTTTCTGTGTTGTCACATATATGACAGTGGATGTCTTGGATGATGTATAGCAAAATGTAATTAAAGATACATATTGCATGGGAGAGGTAGAGTCGCCAAGGAAAAGAAGATTTGCCAACCCTGAAATGAGGATTAAGGAAGAAGGAGGTTTGCAGTGACTTGAATAAATTAATTTTCCTAACAGCTTACATTGCAATTCAGTGACTTCTGTTGTACAGAGTGTAGTTACCACCTTCCCTGACCTGAAATCAAGAAGAAAGTGTGTACTTGTGTGGAGTTAGATGAAAGAACGTGTTATTGCAGAGTCAAAGAACAAATATCCTAGTCTTGAAAAGAAAAGCTGATAGATTGTAGCCAATGATTAAAGTGGCCATGTCCCTGAGCAAAAAACCATTCTATCTCATCCTTTGGGACAGTAGTTAAGTGACAATTAAATGGTCAATGAGATTATTTTCCCAAATCGCACTGTTTCACAGTGCTTGTTGGACTTTTCTTGCCTTGGACTCATGATGAACTAGATCTGGAAATAAGATTAGAAATACCAGTCCAGTGTTATGTCTGAGCTGTTTAGTCTCAACTCTGAAACCAGCCTCAGTGGTTGCACAAAGAACAAGAAAAACATTTTGTGTGAACATCTGTAACAGAAGAAAATTATGATTTAGAAACTATGTTGAAATAGGAAGGTATATTCTCTGTTATTCTCCATTGTATGTGTCTGTCCATCAATTTGCTATTTTATACATCTTTTGAACTTCTGTGTTTGTGTTATACTATAGACTTTGCCAGTCGGATAATGAAACACATGCAAAGGCACAGAGGGAAAAATCACATCACTACAATGTGATGATTTTAATGATTAATTATTTAAATCTATGTTGCTTTACTTGCAGTTATATTAGACCTGTGAACAACCAAACAAAAGCAGAGATGATGTGCTGATCAGAAGATTGTGTTTACCCCATTTACCCCAGCCCAGAACCTACTGAGCAGATGATAAATTACTGAGCAGTAAATACACAGAACAAGGCACAGACTACCATAAAATTTTGATTATCTGCAAGGGGGAACACTTTGTTTCCCTCTGAGGCCACAAAGATGTTGCTGTTATCAAATAAATACGTAATCTGCCACTGCTGCAGCACAAAAAGGACTCCAAAAGACAACTGAGCTGCGGTAGAACTTCAGGAACTTGGAACACTGATGTGGGTCACTGGAACCAACTTAATTTAGTTTTAGTACTAAAGGATTATTTCTTTGCAGCATTGTTTCTCGAGACAGGCACAGGCCAGCTTCCAGCTTTGGCAGGAGGGCTAATCCTTTCTTAGTGCTGCCTTCCCAGGAGCTGCCCAGCCCTTTCCCCAACTGCTTTTGATCAATGGGGAATAGCTGTCCCAGTGGGGTGGGTACAGAATTTCCTGCCAGTCACACACAACAGTCCACAGTGGTTGTTCATGTGTTAAATACAAGCAATTTTGTGTTGCATTGCTCGAGTGTCTCAATCACAGTCCAGGTGTGTTTTCTGCATGCTGAAAATCCTTGCCTTGATTTCATAGGAACCTGCATGATGTAACACTGTTATTCCTGGATATGTTGGAGTTTATTTGTAGAGTCTAAGGAATGAAAAATAAATAAGTGCAGCCAGACTGAAGTTCAATTAAACTTGCATTTTGTCCTGTCAATTGTGCATGCATAAGTGACTGCCTTTTGAATAATGATTAAGGGTTTTTCAAATTCAGTGATTGTTATGAGTGCTGAGCTTTCTTTCAACACACTGTTTGTAGGGAAAGTGAGAGCAATTCCCTCCAAACTTTGCCCCCTGCTGTACAGCCCACATGGGCTCATTTAATCTGATTCTGCAGACACAGCTCTGTGGGAGACAGTAGATGATTACTCCTTTTTCTTTTTTTTTTTTTTTTTGACTGAAGATTGCAGTAGTGCTGGTGGGACAGTGATATGAGAATTCATGGAAGGAAAAGCAATTGATTTAGTCAGAATTCCTGGTGTAGACTGTGAGATATCTCCCCTTCAGCTCTGGCCCTCTCCGAAGAAATAGCACAGCACCTGAAGTTTGGTCCTGCTGCTGGTGCACGCTCTGAGATACTGCAGGACCTGGAAAATTTCCTCCCCAGACCCTCCCCGGACCTAATACACTAACACTGGGCTCTTTTGCAGCAAGGCCTGAGCCTGCTCTGCTGTACCACTCACAACCCCAACCTTACAGAGCAAAAAGTTGCTGTCTAGAAGCAAGAAACTTGGATCCTCCTGCTTTTGCCTGTCTAATAGGAGAGTTACCCAGGGCAGCCGTGCATGCAACAAACCTTTCCAACATCTTTCTTTTCTCCATTGGCAGTTTTATCCTGGCACACAGTCCTGTGGTCAAGCAGTTTAGAAAGGGTAGCTTCAACCTATGACACAGGTTTAAAGAACAAAACTATGGACTCTACTGGAAAACACAGTGTGTCTTTGCTGAACTGAATAGCCTGGGTGTCTTGATAGTACAGCAGAGCATTATGCCTGGCTTATCAGAAAAATTACACTATCAATGACCTTGACTAAGAAGGTCAGTTCCTTTCTGCTTGTCTCCCAGTTTAGCGTTATCTTTTTCATGCACCTTACGCTGGCACTTAAGTAATCCACAAAACACAGTTGGCAGGGAATGGCCATGAGTTTTACCTTCAGAAGTAGGGGAAAAAGGCAGGATTTCTCTAGTACACTCTTGACTATTCACTAATTACCTCCTGTTGTATCATTAACATCAGATACAGGTCTCAGGAAATGAAGGGTAGTTGACGCTGAAAACAGATCACGCAACATCAATTTCCATACAGCCAATACTATCTGCAAAAGTTTCTGTCTGTTCTTATAACAATTTATCTTATAAAGTGCTAATCATCTCAGGTATTACAGAAACTATGAGGGGATTCTTAAATTATTATTATTGCTGTTGTTATTTTTTTTTAATCCTCTACTATTAACTGTTAATTCACAATTCATACTCCAGAATAAGAATGCTAAGAACATACTGTCTCAAAGAGCTGACTGATCATGTTGTACTTGTTTGTTTTTAAGAGAAATTGTGTGGAAATGCTAGACTTTAATCATACCAAGTTCTATGTAATACTATGTGCCCTGAGACGTCATGTACTACATTGATCAAACCAGATCTCCACAATGAAGGTGTATGTGTTTCAGATCCTTTCTGTATAACAGAGATACTATCATCCCCTCAACTCAAAAAAAGTGCAATAAAAATTAATTATTTTAATGCACCCAGGTATTAGCGTAATGAGATTCTAGTCCTCACCCCCTCCCAACTGGCTGTAATATCTGATTCCTTTCCCTTTTACCTATTCCTATTTTGAGGTTAGAATTCACCCTTTTGAAAAAGGCACTTATTCAAGAGCTCTTACAAAAATTAAGAATAAAAGTGTTGTCCAATATCAAACAATTATTTTATGTAGAATAAAGATTTGCATTTTCAGTTTAGTTAACCATCTTTTGTGAAAGAAATGAAAGTGTTATATCCATTTAAAATGGTCTGAAAACTTCCATGTTTTCTAAAAAACTTCTCCTTTTCTATTTTACAGAAAATTGTGTTAAATTCAGCTTCGGGGGGAAAAAACCTCCACACCTTCAATGTGCTAAAAATGGTCACAGCTGAGTAAGCAACCCTACTTGGTAATAAAAAAGAGCCCCTGTGAATCAGTTCAGCTGGGAGATTCAAACAGGGTCCTGCTTCAGGTGACAAGAAGCCTCTGGGACTTGCTTTTGGGCATAGAAGAGTTTCTATTTTACCATTTGAGGGATGCTGTGGCCTGACCAAAGGAGGGCAAGAAAAGGCTTGTTATCTTCTTCTTTCTCTTTGTCTGCAGGTGCAGTTGTACTATTTTTTGTATTTAATCTGTGGAGAAAAGGTCTGGCTAAGTAGAACGGCTCTGGCATTTATTGTCCTGTGCTTGTTAAGTCCTGTAACAAATCTCAGGTGGAATGAAACAGAACAATCAGTCTTGGAAGAAATGTGTCACCTTTTTTCAGCCTGAGATGCCTGGAAAAAGTCAGGAGATCAGTTTGATTTCAACTCAAAATGAGATTATTCTTTAAATTTGTTTTCGGTTGTTTTTAATAGAAATTGAGCTTTAGTATTGTTTCTTTAAGGGCTCTAACGTTTTTATTACTGTCTTTACCAGTAACACGTGGCTGTATCATGAGTTTCTAACTAACAATGTGTGCCAGCTGAAAGGGATCTTTCTTTTCTTCATTGCCTCATATCTTGTGCAGGAGAGGTGTCTTCTGTGAGTTGTGTGGTCAAAGTAAGTCCTTCTGCTTGTATGTGTTTGTGCTCTCTGCAAGTGAGCTCCAAGGAGGAGATGTGAGAGAAATGGGAAGAGGCCCCCTATGACTGCTTTCAGTATCCAGAAACTACAACCTCAAGCTGCCAAGTGCTTTGTCTCCCTGCTCTCAAAGTGTTTCTTTCAAAGGCTAAAGCAGCAAAGGTAAGTCTAGAGTAATGAAAAGAAAATAGCCTCTTTAGCTGGGCAGAAAGGGAATAAGGGAGAGATGCTGAGTTTTGCTGTTTTGCCTGGACTGGGTTGTAACTGCTGCAAATAGTCAGCCTTTCTGAAAGACATTTTTGCATTCATTTATCTGTATAAAATTGTTTTCATTTTGGAGCATTTGCACAGTTGCCACACAGGTTTGTGCTTATTTTCTAACTAGTTGTTAAATTGTTAGACTGGGGAGATGTGAAATTTCTCTCTCTATTCTCAAGTTGATCCATAATATTCCAGTTATCATAACATCTAATTAGGAAAATGCAAAATTCAAATGCAGTCTTAGCTGGGAGGACTGAAATAAGAATACAAAAGTAAACTAGAAAAGAACCAGTGAGAAGTGTTGTCCCTTAACATCCTAGCTCTACAAACTGCTTTTGAAATACAAGAGATAAATCTAGGTATTGGAAAGTCAGCTTAGAGAGTAGCTGTGCATTAAGAGATGTC
Source organism: Irena cyanogastra (assembly GCA_013397155.1). Classification (NCBI taxonomy): domain Eukaryota; kingdom Metazoa; phylum Chordata; class Aves; order Passeriformes; family Irenidae; genus Irena; species Irena cyanogastra. Next base: position 202,371 of record VWZV01003886.1, read on the forward strand.
TAAGCTCCTTTCTCTGCAGAAGCAATTAGGAGCTTTTCCCATGAAGTTAATACTATTAATATAGCTCCAGAAGATTTCAGAGTCTAGATCTAGAAACTAAAGTGCTTGTGTTTATGCAGCCACTTGTTGATCAAACAAATATTCCCAAGATAAAGTAGTGGGGAATTAATGTGTTTTGGATCACAAGTGTTTTAATTGTTCTTATACCCTATAATGCAAAGGAATGAGAAAATGGCTATTCTTTGATTTGGTTGTGTACATGTACAAAATATATTTGCTATGGAGAATATATATATGTGTAGATTCTCATGTTTATTTGTATGCATCAGTAGACACAACGTTCAAGCAAGGGTCTTTGCCTCAGGGTCTCCTTACCTAACTTGTCACTCCTTCCAGCAGAAGAGCTCTTCCAGCATTCTGGGGTTTGATGGATTTCTTTTCCCTTCCATGCTTTGTTTGTTCTCCTTCCCCAGAGTGAGAAGTGGGTGATGAAGTCTAAAATGAAGGATGTGCATGGCTTTGTGAACATGCTTGTGCAGAAAACTGACAATGAGGGGATGCTTGCTAGCTCTCTCTAAAACTTCCTCCTTACTGTTCTGTATTTCAGATGTGCAATGCTACCACCTATTAAGCTTTGTTTTAAAGATAGATTGTTCTGGGTAATGAAACTTCCTATTCCTCAAAATTAAGTGAATGAAGTATAGAGATCACACCTAGGATAAAAAGGGGTGTTTTCTGCTGAGATTTGTGTATCGTGTGATAGTGGTGTAAATTCTTATTTAGCAGATTCAATTTCTAGTAATGAAGGGATCACTATTATGCCTTTTTGGGAAGTTATGGCTTTCTTCCAAGATTATTTCTTCAGAGATATTGTGAAATATAACTTACTGCCAAAGCACAAACAGAGCTTCCAGAACACATAGAAAAAGTCCCTCTGTGTTAGTATTTTCTGGAAGGAGTCACCTTTTTTCTTTCCAAGGACAGATGAGGTCCAGGAAGTCAGCAATTAGTGTCACAGTGCACGTCTTCCCGCATTCTACCAAGGAGACATCAAATCTCAGAATTACTATATTGCTGTGCTGTTGTTGCTCAAAGGCAAGGTTGTGCTAGACTCTACCAGGGAAGAAAGCTGGATTATTTTCTGCTAGTGGTTAAAATTTTAGCTTATGAGCTGCTGTGGAAAATACTAACTCATCTAAAAATTCTGGGCAACTTACTGTGTATGATGTTACTCACTTGTGCTACAGTCTACTTTGCACAGAAGAGTTTCTTCAGCCTAACAGATTGATGATTGACAATTAAATATATATACATGTGGGTATCATTATTTGGTCTCACTATTTTAAGGTGACTTTCATGAGATGATAACTTCTTTGGAAATAAAAAACAGAGCTAAAAAAAGAGACCAGTTGTTTTATTGTCTTAATTCGAAGCCTGTGGATCCACAGTCAGAAACAAAAAAAACCAAACAACCCAAAAAAACAAAAAAGAAAAACAAAGAAACCCAAAACAACAAAAACCACCCAAGCCAATATATCATTAGAAATGTACCAAGGGACTGATTACTTCAGTGTTCCTGAAAACTGAAGGCTTGCCACAGGAATCCAAGGGGTTGCTGATGTCGGCAAACTTGCCTCTCAGCCCCCTCAGAGCAGAGGGAACATAAGATGGGGACAGACATTGTCACTGCTGCCAAGTTGCCCTTTTGGAGGCTGGAAGGGAATTTAGGCAGGAGCTAAGCAGCAAACATGAGATTTTCCTACCAGGTGGCTGGGCATTTTGACGATGCTGGCTCTAAAAATCAAATGCTTTGTTTCAGTTGGTAAACAGTTCTTGAACTTGAGTATCAAATATCTGTCTGTGATAGTGATCTGTTAGGGTAAAATATGAGAAGATACTCTTCTCTGTAGCCACAGGAAAAGAGGAAACAAAGTATTAGAAAACGCTAGAATTGAATTATGGCTCTGAACGTATTTTGTGTATTCTGTATAGTAAGACCAAGAGTCTTTTGCCAATCTTAATGTAAAATTTTGATCAGGAGTGAATCACAGTGATTTTTGGGAGACCCCCTCTGCAATCTATGAAGCTATCAATGGAATAAGTTAAAGCTTTAGACTCTGCTGAGGTATTTTGTCCTTTGACTTCATAAGTCAACATAGAAAAATTTAAGCATTAAAAATAATATCTTGTTATCAAGTGGACTTAATTGGCACAATTAATGTGCTCAGAGGGGGTCTCTAGGTTTTTACATTGTGAAAATTTTTCCATTTGGTGATGGATCTGTGTTTTTCTGGGGGTTTCTCATTTCCATCTCCTTTCTCCTGCAGAAAACATAGATTGCTTTCCCTCCCTGGCCCCCTGCCTATTACTTATTAAATACAGCATGAAAAATGAATAGCATAAAGGTTGAAGTATTCTGAGTAATCAAGAAAGCTAATTATGAATTTTTGTGTTTACTTTTAAGAGCAATTAGTCATTAGAACAAAAATGCCTGGAGAAAAAAAAAAAAGCGTTTTCCTTCATTTGACATCTTTAGATCTTGATATATGCTTTACTGTTCAAGCAAATGCCAATTTTAATGTAGACATTTCTAGATTAGATTTCAATCTAGTCTAGTAAACTAAGTGAGCTCATACAAGGCATTTAAAATAACACATCTTTAGGTAGTGAACTTAGACCTATCTGTGGTAACATTTTGCTCTTTGATCAGTGAAGGTCACCAAAGTGCACCCTTGGAGAAGGATTAAATGCTGCTTCCTGTTCTAATGAAATAGTTGTCAGAAAGGTGTAGTCATCTACTGTGGTCAGTAAAAGCTCATAAAAACAAATCACTTGTACTCAAGATTCAACAGGAAAAAGTATCATGTGAGATGGCTTTGGCTAACACAGGAGGCTTTCCTGAGCTTGGGAACTAAAGGCTTTGTAACAAACTCTAAATTATGTTTTGCAGTTCAGAAAGGATGATTTAACTGTGTTGGCCAGTTGAAGCATTTTACTATTACTGGGCCCTATCTGGGCAATTTTATTTTTTTATTGTTATGAAGTCCTCTTCATCACTGAGGATCTGATGGCTAATATGGGGTGATGGGCATTTTAAAATTACTTGGTGTTTGTCCCTATGGAATGAAATGCACAGTCTCCTTTGTGTTATGTCAGCACCGCCGTCTGTCACGCTGTCATTACACTATTTCATGTGTTGTTGACCTCTCTGAGAGTGGGCAGAGGAGATTCAGTGTTGCAATTCCCTATGTCCTTTGGTCTTTGCCAGTGCTGTGACAGCTTTGTGGAGAGGGAGGACTTGGGGAGTAGATCTTGAGCTTCAGGAGGTGAAAATGATTTAGGTTTTTTTTGTGCAGATAAAATGCACAATTTCTCTGCACATTTCTATCCAGCAATGCAGCCAGGCTCAGGGTGATTATTTTTGTGCTTCTTTTCTATACTGAATACCATCTGCTACTGAATGAACTGTATTAAGGAAATTTTTGGTTTATTACGTGTTTCGCTGATAGCATCTATAGTTAGAGCTGACATGGTTCTTATTGACTGGTAGACTAATTTCTGAATGTAACACGCGAAATAAATCCAAGCCATGTAAATGCATATTCAGTGAGAGCTGGGAAAAAAGTGTCTACTCCTGTATGATAGGCTGGGAAGAAGCCGAATCTACTTTGGCAGAAGGGATGTAGCAGGTGCCTAGAGCACTTGTTCCTTTTTGATAGAATACCCTGCAGCAGAGAATTATCTCAAGCACAACATAGGATCCCCCTTATGAAGCAGCTTGCCACTGGACCCGAGCATTTCTTATAAACCCAGTTCTTCCCTGTCCCATGCATCTCTGTTTCAGACATAAAGCACCACCCAAAACAAATCTCCCCAGCTTTGGTTTCTAATATAAACATGATTTCTGTAAAGCAAACAGAAACTAATGCTGCTGTAAACATTGCTAATGGGTGTAATCAGAATTACCTGTGAGTGGGTACAGGAATTACAGGAAGAAGCAAGAAATGCTGTGGACTTGCATCTTCTGTGTCCAACTGCCTCCCAGAGACTCCCTTGCAGCCTCCCAGCACCTTGTGCTGACAGTCTGTCTGCCAGTGTCTGTCTGCATCTCTTTCGAGATGCGTCATGTTGCTGGAGATCTGAGGGACAGCCTCTGGCTATGCCAGGGGTCATGCTTGAGGCAGAGCTGTTGTACAGTCTACAAGCTTGGTCTCTGGGAGAGCCCTGGGGAAGTCTGATGTGATAAAGATGCAGTTTTAGATAATTTTTTCAACTTCCTTGGAGAGTGCTGGGAGTCAGCTTGCTCTGGGAAGTCTGTGAATGGCTGACATTGCTAAAGAGGCTCAAAGTGTGAGGTTTTCTAGGCTCACTGTGATGTTCCCAAGCTGCTTTTGGGTAAGTCCAGAATCAGGCAGCTCAGGATGGCTCACCCATGGTCAGTCCTTAATCTAACTCTCTGCATCTGACGGTACAGTTGTTCATTTTCGTTTTCCTACCAAACTGCCTTGCAGTGGTCTCATTGTGGATGTGGAGTAAGCACATCCAGGATTATCTATTATTAGTGGGCACAGGGACTTCTAGACCTCTTATGTCGTCTTTGGATTGATTTAAAAAAAAAAAAACCTGCTCAGTAGTTTTCAATAAACAAAAATGAGCTGAGGAAAAAAACAAATTAGAGCCCATTTCTTATCATCCAGCTCCTGGTAACACTTTAAAAGTGTTTTTGTACCATTACTTCAACTTGTTCAGTTTGTATGGTGGGGTATTTCCAACCCATGAGTGTGCGGGACTACCTGAGTAGTAGTCAAAACTTTGGCTGATTTTCTTGTGTGCCATTTCCTACCAAAAAAAGAGTAAAAACAGAGGAATTTTTACTTTTTACTGCTACTTCAATTCAATCAATGCAAAATTGCCTGTCACAGAAGTATTTTCAAACATGAGATAGTATATCTTTGCCCAACTATAAACCGCAGTATGAGTACCCTCAGTCCATGAAAACCACTGCCAGTCCTGGACTGTTCTGGACTGTTTTTTCTGCTTGTAACCACAAATTACCCTGCAGCCATCTGCACCCATCAGCTCATTTTTATAGGTATAAAATGGAGTGTAAAAGGGTAAAGTGAGATATGGGCCTATTTTCTGATGTGCTTGAAACAACAATAGAAGCAATTGACTGCATTTTCTGTGGATATGATGAAAACAGGCCAGGAGATCATCTTCTTCTCCTTTTTAAAAAGCCTTTATTAGGATCAGCTATGGGAGGGGAGTGGAACTTGAGGGGCTGCGCACACCACTGCTGCTCCCACTGGGCCCCACAGAGAAGGAGGTGCAAGTTGAATCTGCTGCTCACGCTGCAGTCGGGATTCCTTCTTCACAGGAGTTCCCAAGAAAGCAATCTTAGCTCATGAAGTCCAGAGGTGTCTTCATTTTCCAGTGCTTTTGAACTTATGGTGAGAAGGAAGGAGCTGAGAAGAGCTTTTTAACAGGTAGCTTGACACTTTGCCGTCTTAGTGGTGTCCTTTGTGGGCCTGGATTCAGTGCTGGCTCATTGCTTTAGGGGCTTTTTGGTGTGAACCTAACTTCCTCTGTACACTGGGCATCATGGGAAGTTCTCTGATTACCATAGTGGGCAGAGTCCTCAGTGTGATGAGCAGGAGGAGAGCAGCAGTGGTGTTTTCCTGGTGGGAGTTAGGAGGAGCTAGGGATACCAGGGATTGGGGGGAACAGGAAACTGGGAACCAGGAAGTATATCTTCAAGAACTCTTCAGAACAAGAAAGTACAGACATAATACAGTAAATAACACTATTTTAACAACATAACACATTTAAACATACAGTTTTGGACCAGTCTTTAGGTTTATTAATCTCAGATACACTTAGTCTTGTTTATGTGTGTTCTCTATTGGCAATTGCTGCTCTGCTTTGCTAAAAAGATGAAATACAAAAATGCTCTGTCAAGTGTCATCTGATTTACAATGGATAGTTTGTGAACAAAGACAAACTGGGGGCTTTATGAAAAGCAGAATATTGAGTAGAATGAATCCCAAGGATAAGCATTCATTTGTTTTTTGAGTTTTATATTTAAATCTTAAATAGGGCATAACAATTTAAATCTCCCTTCTGGATTAATCTGATATGGCTCTGAAAGAGTACTGATAGTTATGATCTTTCCCTTCAGTGCCTAGGTGAGCACTGTCTTTATTGCCCTTTGTGCTGTCCAATTATCTAGTGGCATTAATCACTGCACTTTGAAAATACTTTACCATGAATTCACATGTCCTGTGATTGGCTTATGTGGTAAAACCATACACAGCTACGAGAAATATCTGAGTCTGTTTATGAGTCCTTAAGTGCATGCAGCTATTGACAGTGTATTTTAATGCAGCTATTACTACTATTGTTGTTTATTCTATTACACTGTGATTAGGTTCCACAATTAATTTTCATGGTTACTAACCTTATATTAATTTTCTAAATACCTCAGATATCGGCAGTAAATACATATGGATGGATAGCGATCTGGAAAAAATTAAGGCTTGAGCTTTCAGCAAAGCGACTTGAGAGGAATTATGGGAAACCCCCCCTCCCCCTTTTTTTAAAAACTTATGTGTATGCAACATTTTACTATTTAACAGACATGGAATTTAAAAAGAAAATCGTGGCACAAGGTACAGCCTTGCTTATCACAAGCTGGTATCTGCAAGTTCTTTGGTATTTTTTTCAAACGTGGGCAAAACAGTAAATAGAAGCAGCCGCTATTTAAGATTATTTGAAATTACTGAGCAATAAAAGTCACAGGGAAAGAAGTGACATTAAGTTCTAAGGAAAATATGGCTGGTACTTGAACTTTGCTAGTGAATAAATTGTCTAAACTGTGGAGGCCAACACTAAAGCAGAAGAAAATTGGCAAAGAAAATGGAAAAACCAAGGTATTTAGCATGGCTTCTGTATTTGTAAGTCATAATGCAAAGCAGCTCCTACTTTTGTTCAAGAATGGGAGGAGATACCAGGGCTTTGTTTTTTCTGCGGTTATTCCTGCTCATTCCAGGCAGGCATAAAAGATGTTTCAGTGGGCTGGGCTGAAGGGGAGTTGATAGGGGTAGAAATCATGGGGACTCTGAAACAGCCATCACCTCTGGGGACCTGCAGTAGAAGCCAGGGGCAGGTTTGTCTCGGAGAACCTCAAATGTCAGGGAAAACTGAAGGACGGATGTCATCTCTATTGCTCCTTTTAAGCACTAGCTGAGTCAGTATCAAAGGCACCGAGAATAATCTCAGTTGTTTAAGTTATTCTTGTATAGACTGAGGAGTCCATGTATAATGTAATCATGCTGATGATTTAAAAAAAAAGAGATGAAATACCATTCTGAGCATTCTTCTTAAAAAAAAAAAAAAATCTGTGATATCTTTCTTAATTTCCTCACACTTCTTAATTTGCATGTCAAATAAAACCATCCTGACTGATTTTGATGACACTGCAAGCATTTAGCTCTGAAGACAATCAGTGTAAATTGTCACACATTATCAGATAACCACTGACAAACTACCTAACCATGTGGTTCATAGCCTAATGTGTAATGATTTTTCTCATGAAATTAAGAAAATCGAGATCACTACAAAACTGTGCCTTTTATTTGGGAGGGAACACGTTATGTGCAGTGCTGGAAAATGCTAGTCAGGTCAGGGAGTGTGACTGAGCTTCCCTTTCCCTTTGCGACTAAGGCCTATTTAGCCTTGAGACATTTACCATATGCCACAGATTATTTTAACCATGAGTGCTCCATATCTTTATGGATATGGAGCTACCACTGGGCTTTTACTCTTACCGGACTTTCAAGGTTATTTTTCTGAACCAGTCAAAGAATTATTCTGATATTGCAGGCACGTCATTCCTGCATTGTTTTCCCTTCCCCTCCCCCCC
>VWZV01003886.1:210307-237761 GCA_013397155.1 Irena cyanogastra
CCCATGAATAAATTTAAGTAGCTGTGAACAGCCATTTGTTACCTTGCAGTGTGAACGTGAGGCAGAGAGAGCAGAGTGTGTGCATGCATATATTGCCTGGCAGGGGGTATGTCTTCCTTTAAACAGTGGGAAATGTAGCTATTGCATTTTCGTATTAGGCACACTGAGCTCAGTCAGTTACCCTACTTGGTGAGGTGAAGTGATCCATAAAGGTATTTTTCAGCAATATCTTCGCAAATGTCATTGAAACCACCTCTTTATTGATGGCAATTATTTTTCCCGATGGAATGACATCCCAGTCTTGTATGACAAAACAATAGGAAGATGCAGAATTGGCCTTGTCAACTCTGATAGACTTGATTGAATGCACAGCAACAGAGAGTAACTAAATATATATGCTTTCTTTTCCTAGGTTATTTTTTATTTGTATCATAAGACATAATTTCACTTTTCTCTATATTGTGGTTAGCAGAAAGAAGGAAGTATCTCCAATATGTAATGCTATTATTAGATGTTATCTGTAAACTTGAGTTTGCACTAGTTTGATGTGCTGATACAGCATTTGTTAGACAATTTTTTTCTCCTAAGAAAACATGGTCAGAACTTTTTCATAAATGGGATTTGCGGGTGTGTGTTGTATATCATTTAACAAGGAGTGAAAATATGAAAGGTCATGTACAAGTTTTACCTCATTTGAAAGGTAAGATTGAACTGCTTAAGGCCCTGGCTTAAAGTTTGATAACAAAACAACCAGTAGAGTGAGAGCTTTTTCTCTGGCCTTTTCCCAGGATTTTCTGAAGGGCCTCCTTGTCTTGTTCTTCACTTGTCTGAGTCTCAGGTTGCTTCCCCATGGCTGAAGGGCTCACGGAGAGCCTGTCACATGAGGCAGGAGGGTCCCTCAGCAATCCAGCTTTAGTACTCAGAGGGCCTTCTGGCCTTTATCCCTCAGCTGCAAAGAGGCCAGGGAACAACTGAAAAATAATGTAAAATATTTGCAAACACACTGCTGTCATTGTGTGAATAGAATGCTGAGCCTTGTGTTGCACATACACCTCTTGTCCCTGTTGATAAGAAATTATTTGGATGCTAGTAACTTGCTGGCTGACTAGTGTGAGAGCATTGCTTAACAACTCCTTCCCACAGATGCTGGATTTTTGCCCTTTGTTTGGAAGCAAATACACTTGAAATACTGCGGAGGACCACCGTGAAATTTTGAAGGCTTGCCTCAGGTATTGCCTTCAACCTGTGCCTCAAGGTGAAGGAAGAAGTGGGACAGTGAGGAACTGTGCTCAGACACTCTGTATCAGAAAGGTGCTTAGAGGAGATGGCAAACACTGAGAGCCCATCAGGGTAAAGCAGCCCTCCAGCCCCTCGGGCTGAGCAGGACCCTCCTCTCTTCTCCCTGCTATGCACTCAGCCTGGCCTCTCCCACGGGGATGGGAGGTCCTCCAGTCAAAGGGATGGTGTTCACTTTCCCAGCAGGTGGAAAAACTTGAATGTCTGGTTCTGCCCTGGTTCACACGGTCTGTTCCCTAAAGAGATCAAAGTGTATTTATTTCTGGCACAAGACTCGATACAGATTCCTGTGGCTCTATGTAAGCAGGACATGGATGGACTCTGACCACCACAATAACCCCAGATTCACCAAGATGTCAACAGCCTCCCTCCCAAATCTTTTGGCAAAACAGTCTTTCTTTTATCTAGCAGACAAACTTTCTCTACCAATTAACTTGTAATGATCCAAGACATCAAATTCTCTTGAATATCTGTTGTTTTTGAGGTTTTATGGATTAAGTAATCTCAGATTTTCAGGCACGCATGTGAAATAGTTGTGAAACAAGATGATTAACTGACTCATTTAATGTTATGCAATAAGCATGGCTTGATTCAACTTTGAGTTTCAGCTGTGTCTAGCTATAGTTATAACTGAGGGATGAATCATTACCCCTTGGTCACTGACCCTTTTGGTGTTGCTTGGGATCTGTGACTAGAAAGAAAAAGTTTGTCAAAGTTAGGAATTTTCTGTTGCTTGGTCCTAATGAGTTGTAGTTCATTATCTGTGTACCTACCATTCTAATGTTCAGATAATTTTATTGTTCGTTTTTCTTACTTTCCTGAGAATTTTTGCCAGCTTGTGAAGAGGCTGGTTAGCCTATCCCCCACAGCCCTCTACCACATCGCAAGCTCTGTCATATGTTAGGGTGACTGGCACTGAGTCATACTTTCTTTTACTGTACCTGTACAGTATTTTTTCTTCCATAATCAACTTTACTTATATTCTTTCCTGCATTTTCTTTATTCAAGTAATAATTCACATGCTAATGAGATTTTGTTTGAGCCTGTTTCTAGAAGATGAGCTTGTAGCTGAAGTTTGTTTATACTTTCCATTGTAAAGATCAGTTTAGATTTGAGGTTTTTTGTTGTTTTTTTTTCTCTCCCAATATCTGACATGGGTAATAAGCAAGCAGTGTGCTTCTCAAAATCCCTTGTGAAAAACTGAGTAGGATGCCTGTACTATTTGCGGTAGTTTACCAGAGATAAAAGCAATGTGAGAGCTCTCATGCTAAAGCCATTGTTCTCTCCTTTGCCTCATGATTTTATCTGGCCCTTTGACAAGGGCTGATTTGAGGTCTTAGAGGGTCTACAGACTAATGTCTGTCGTGATAAAGATGCTCCAGAGTGCTGCAGGGCTTGCAGAGTAGCCAGGGTGCCCAGCACCACCATCTGGGGATTTCCACCTGTGTCTGAACACTCACTGTGTATTCAGCATTCAGGCCTCAGTTGGGCATCCAGGCTCCTTCGAAAAAAGGTTAAGAAAGTTAGAGAAAGGGATCCTCTCAAATCAGGAAAACCCATATTGCTTGTAACAGCTAGGAATTGAATACTAAAAGAAAGAACTGGAGTTTATCTGTGTGCCACCCTCCTCTTCCTTTGGGGTCCAAAGTGTGACCCTTTTCTGAGGGTTTATTCCAAAATATGGCATTAGTTAGATAGATCTTTGAATGGCCCTGCTTTGAGCAGGATTTGTACCAGGTGTCTTTCTGAGATCACTTCTGACCTAAATAATTCCTGCCTAGGGGGAGCTGGGTGGAGGGACATAGAACAACAAACATTGCCTTGTTTCCAGTGGCTTGTGATTAAAGCAGCAGCATGTGAGAGACCCAAGTTCATGTTCCTGTCCTGCCTGTTTCACAAAAACATGAATCCCTCTGTTCTACTCCTCAAGGGGCTATCCTGACAAACAGGTTAATAGGTATTCTGGAGAGCTCAGGTCCCCTTTGGTTTCCTTGTCTGGAGGAGTTTACCTTGAGAAAGAGACAACGGGAGTTGGCTCCGTAGGTTACTGCAATTCCCTGCAGATGCAGAAGACTGGGCCAATAAATGTGGAGTTATTTATGAAGTGTACACAGGGAAGAACAGAAAATAGCTTTTTGCTTAATGTGCTTACCTGAATCAGATGGCTGGGTTGAGGAGGATCTGAATGTGGTTCTCTGGCTTCACTCCACTAGAAGATGTTTTGGTATTTGCTACGCCTTCAAAATCTTTCTAGCTCTTTGGGGAACATCCCTATACATGCTGTAAACTGTATATCAATGTCAAAACCATGTTTACAAACCACGGTAGCAGCCAGCTACCTACTGAGGGATAGCAGCAATCCTTGAATGAAGCTAAAAGATGCCCTCCTTCTTCCTGGCAAATCTCACTCTTGGCATGACCACCATGAGGTCCAGGAGGCTTTCTGCCTGTTTTTTTAATTTTTTTTTTCCAAGAAAGTAAGTCTTACTCTTATGAGGTGACTTCCTTCTATAAATTATGGGCACAAATGTGTTTTATCACCAGTGCTGAACATAATCTTTTCTTTACCTGCTGGGTAAATACTAGAATCGGAGTTTGTAGAAATGTATGTTGTGGTAGGTGAGAGCATTTCCCCACAATATGGTAAGATTGATCCAAATAATTACATGTAAAACTCTGAACTTCTAGACACATGCATACATAAAATTCTATTGATGTGGTGGGTTTTCTACTGCAAAGAAAAATGTTTGGATTTTTTTCCACTCTGGTTTGCAGGAGTAAAATATTTCAGTATATATTAAGAAGTATGCACTTTAATTATGAGTCAGTTGACTAGTTTCTATAAAAAGTAATACCAATATTTTCAGGCATTTCATTCGAACAAAAAGAGCTCTTCTGCAAGAACAGCTTCAGCCCTCAGCCCAACTCACATGCTTAGCTAGATTAATATGAGAGGAATTGAAATAAGTGAGTCTGGATCAAGTCCAAGTCAAAATTAGACTGCGGTGAACCCAATGTTGAAGGCAAAGGTAATTTTCCAATTGATTTTGGTAGATACAGGATGTAAGAGCCAAGAAAGATGCTGTAAAACCTGATGTTTCTGTTAATACTGCTTTTTTTGAGGATATACCTGCTTCAGCTTTTGCCGCCTATTTTCTGTGCAGGGCATGGGGAAGGTGCAGGCTGGGAGAAAATGATTGAACCCAGGATTTAAGGGCTGAAACTCTAAGGCAGCATCTTCTTAGTAGGTTAAGGAATTCAAGGCTCTAGAGCCAAACCAGCTAGATGTTCTAGGCATACACTGTTAAATACCTGGTCACTCTTCTGATTAAACAACCTAGGTATTTCTACACTAGAGCACATCCAGGGGCATTATTTCCCTTGCTGTGAAGAGAATCTGTGAGGTCCTTTTAGATAATTGGGTTGCCGGGCTTTCTCACACTAATTAAACAGAAAATGTTTTGAAGTGAAGTCAGTCACCCTCCCTGGCACATTGCCATGTGGAATGGTGCAGGGGCAGATGTACTTGCAGCTCTCTTTACTGGCTACAGCATGTACAGAAATTGGTCGGAAAAAGACTGAGTGGAAAATGGCCACTTCTATGGAGATGTAAGAAATAGCAGCATTGGACTAATAAAAATCAACAGTGTGATTTTTTTTTTTTTTTTTTACGTGCAGCTGTAATTATTTTCCACTAAAGGAGGTGAGGGAGAAGTACAAAGCCCGTGATTCCCGTTGCTAGCAGCCTGCCTAGCAGAACGCCTGCCTCCTCTTCACTGCCTCGCACAGACACACATCAAACAATTGCATTAGCACTTCTGCTGCCTTTCTTCTCCCACCCTCTTTTTTCACACTATTTAAGAGCTAAAGCAGAGTGGTGTTGATAGTTGAGCCTAACAGTGAGTTTTGTTTGAAAACAGCTTATCCTATCAATGATAATTCAGAAATTTCTGCACACATTTTGAAGACAAGTTTAAGTAATTTTTAAAGATGCATTTCTCTATTTGCAAATAGTAAATAATTTGTTCTATCTAGTGCTTCTGAAAGCGTATCTATGTGGAAAAACTTGATGTGGAAAGTTGGAATAGGATAAAATTCTGCCTCTAATCATAGAGATGGGCTCTATGTGTTTGTGGATTTAGAATATGTAGAGTTCTAAAAGACATTTTTATATCTTTTATGCCTTTTTTAAAATGAGAAGGCCGTCATTACAGAAGAACAAATTTTAATACTTCATCTTTATTGCCACATTTACTACTGTGGGAGCAATTTTAAGGAATGGCTTTCAGTAACTCTAGGTGCTTCCTGCAGACGATTGCTTTTTCTTTTCCTTGACATGTTTTTAACAGTTTTTGGATCAGGCCCCAAATATGTGTAATTAGCTTTTTATAAAAGCTATTAGAGTGTAATCGTCCTCCATCTGGATTTTATGTTCTGGCTATTAATGCTACAGATGCTTTAAAATGTACAGCTCCAAGCCCTGCTCTGATCCTATTAGCTAAGGCTTAATTCCATTTTATTTTTGAAGAGACATTCTTGGAGAAATTATTGGGATTTTAAAAATGTACTCACCTTGCATAGGGGATGTGTTTAATGCTGTGGTTATAGATAATTCACCTAGAGATAAGACTCCAGTGCTGCTCCTACTAGAACTACTAGGACCTTTGTCATCAAGTTCAGCATGTACAAGTCTGTGCTTTTCACTTATGTATTAGCAAAATAGATGCATATTTGCATATCAGCTTCCCTATCAAGCTTTCTCTTTGATTAAGTCAGTGTATTTTCTACAAGGGTTCAGGTGTTGTGGTCTTATATAATCAGATGATGATCATAATTTCTAAATCTATGGGCATAATTTGGTATTTTGAGCAGTCCCACTTTTGCAAGTGGAAATACAGACGCAAAAGAAAGTGTAGTCTTGAAAAGAATGTACATTTCAGATGGAATATTTTTGGAAGTCTGTGGGAGTTAGTATCCAATTTCTGGTATTTTAATATGATTTAGGTCCCTAGCTCCTATATGGTCTCCAGAATCTCTGACTTATGTATTCCCCAAGATTTGCAATGACGACCAGCATCCTGCTGGGCTAAACCACAGACCCAGTTACAATTTCTGCCTGAAAGAATCTTCTATATATTACTTTAAACATAGGATCTGGTCAAAGCACAGAAACCACAGGTTTGTGTAAAAAATGTCCTATACCTACATTATAGGAAAAAAATATTTTGTCCTTCTATAGTTCGGGGTTTTTTTAAATAAACATTTAATGAATACTATCATCGAGTACTTTTTTTTTCCCCCAAAGATTAATTCAGTATCTTGGAATTAACTAAAGGACATATGATTTCTCAGATTTCATGGCAGGTATATAAATGTTTACTGAAGAGAGAAGCCTTAGGGACATAAATCCATGCTGCTTGTTGAGGCATAACTTAGTGTTGCCCTTGGGAGGGAAAAACACACTGCACTTCTGCGTGTGTGTCTTAATGAACACGTATTTAACATACTGGCACATTTTACTTGCTGCAACACTCAGGTTTTGGTTTTCCATTTTTATTTAATGTCAGTGCCAATGACACTAAGATGTCTATGGTCTAGGTACTTATGTGTTAAAGTAATCTGAGAAACTGAACACTAAACAGAGTAAGAAATACATGTGTTGATTTCATAACCATTCTCTACATCTATCTCAGATGGATCCTATTTATTGCCTGTATATGGTTCAAAGATTGTCATGATAAATATAAAAGTATACTCAGGGAAGAGTAAATAGGGACATGAAAGTCAGAAAATGTTGTGATGTGTGAATTATTGTCACTATATATTAGTGAAATAAGCTTTGTGTTTTAAATAGTTTTTCTTGAATATTTGCTTGTGAAGAGTATCTGTCTGGTAATGTTTGGGCACTACTGAACTCCACCAATTTCTGGTACCTTTCTACGTGCATCCTCTATACTTCTGTGTTTGCTAAAGTTTTTGAAATCCACACTACTGAAAAAGTGTCTTTTTAATGGCAGTTATCACATTTATGTGTCTATAAATAGCATAAATTAAGAAATTACCCAGGGTGATGTTAACAGACCTTTCTGGTGTCATCCTTCAAGTTGTTTAAACTGATCACCAACTGAATAGAAACTTCCACAGGAGAAGTGCAGTAGAGAGCTGTTGCCTTTTGCTGAACGCCAGGCTTGTCCTTTTAACATAGATCCTCTTTTCCAGATGCAGGTTTCCTAGGATGGGATATGTGCTTTGAGGACCTGAGCCAAAATACAAGCCTGTTCAAATATTCAGTGCATGAGGCAACACTCAGCATTTCTATATTTGGGGAAGTGTGCTGATTTTTTTTCTCATACTGACTATGGTAGAGCTATACATCACAGGTGCTTGTGATGTTCATGAAAATAATACTGTGTAGTAATAGAGTATGCAATAGAGTAACACATATCCTTTAGGATGTAAGACAAAGCCTAATAAATTCATTAAGCAGACTAGATTTCCAGCCCCTAGCAGCAGTCCTTGCACTTAAATCAAAATCACAACATGTATTTGTCTGTCTTTGATAGAGACTGGGAAGCAGACTTTAAAATGAGATGTCTGAGTAAAGAAAACGCCCTTGCTTTCATAAATACTAAGTATGAAGCTAGGCATAATAGACATGAATGTGGAAATGGAGGCATCTTAGCATGTCTTTGTGTCTCAGTTTGATTGCACATTGTGAGGCCTGGTAGCTTGATGCCTTCTCTCCTTGAGCCTTATGATCACACCAGCCAGTACAGTGGCTGACAAAGCAAACCCATCCTTGCTGTAATAGAAACTTGAAGTGAAATACAAGACACTAACATCTTTTAGACTTTGGTGCCAATTTGGAAATTTCCATGGAAATGCTGCTCTGTAAAAATTCAGTCTCACATTTACCTGCCTGAGACTGCAACATCACGCGTGGCAGCAAATACCAAGTAAGGGTGGTGCTGTGGAAAGGGCAGTGAGGTCACGTTGAGAAAGTGTATTTGTTTGGGGTAGTGTTTTTGTTTTTGTTTTGGGAGTTTTTTGTTTGTTTGGTTTGGTTTTTTGTGTTTGTTTTTTTTTTCGTTTTGCTTTTGTCTCTTTTCCTCTAACCCCCGTTCAGCAAGAACTGCCAACGAAATACTCTCAGTTCTTTTAGTCCCCTAAGTCCATTCTCTAGCTGCAGCCTCAGACAGGGCACAGGGATATTCAGGCATACCATAGTGCAATAGTTCATAGATAATCTGCCTGCTGTGTAAAAAAATTTAAAGTTCTGGTTAAGTCTCTAAAGCTTTTAACTTGGGCATATGTTTACTGTTGTATTGCCATTTGAGGTCTGCCACAGCTTGGTTTGTGTGACTACTAAAGATGTAAAAACTGTGTGTTTTCCTGTGCTTGGGGAAATATGGAGCTG
This sequence comes from Irena cyanogastra, assembly GCA_013397155.1. Classification (NCBI taxonomy): domain Eukaryota; kingdom Metazoa; phylum Chordata; class Aves; order Passeriformes; family Irenidae; genus Irena; species Irena cyanogastra. The sequence goes on from VWZV01003886.1 coordinate 219,021, forward strand.
GTGTTTTATGCAAAGCCCAAACCCCTTGCCTCCCTGAAAAAGCAATGGTGACCACCCAAGTTCAGCTTTCCAAATTCTTGCCAATGTGACCACTGCATGGCAGAACCCAGAAGTTATTGTGTATTTATTTCTAGTCTGTTTTTTAGGTAGATTCGTATTCCTGAACACCAAGCTGAAAGGCTGTGTGGAAGGACATCAGTAACTGAGTGAGATTACACATTTTTCTTGGTGTTGCCAAGATGCTGGTTATTGATCATACAAGCCAGTCGAATAATACAGAATTCATGACATATTCTTCTCAATTTGGCATTAATTCTTATTCTTTGACCAATATTTGAGGGCTATGTAGATGTTCTTACTAGGACACAATTTTATTTTTTTAATTTACCAAGCTGAAGGAGTAGATAAACAAATGTTTTCTCTTCCATGAAGTCTGTATCAGTTGATAGGCACATGAAGAATATGGGCATTTCAGGGGAGAAGTTAAAAGTACAGCAGTAGAAATGAAAAGGAGAATTTGGGAAGGTAGTGCTAGAAAGCTGGCTTTGCTCTGCATGGGTGAACAATACTGAGAAAATCCTGCGGTATGGAGTGTCTGTAACAGCTGCAACAATAGACTAAGGGCCCTGAAGCCCATCTGTGCTGGAAGCCTTTCCAGTAACTGGCCTTTTAGGTGTTATTCCACATAATATATGTGTGCACCTTATACGTTTTGGTGTATTAATGTTTACAGCTGGATATTCTACATTCCTCTGGATAATCTCAGACGATGTCTACCTTTTTTTTTTTTTTGGTCTTGTCTCTGGTCTTTTGTCTGCAAACAGAGAAGTTGCTGCTCACTAAACACACGAGGAAAACTTTAATAATTCCATGCTAACTGAACAACTTGAGGTACTATTTTGGCCCAAGGCAAACAGAATTAATGAGACTTAAATGCAGAATTTGCTCATCCCCCCCAGGTTCACTGGTACTGAAGAAAGCTCCTGCTGTGATGGTGTATTGGAGTCAAAGATACCATAAAATGCAGCACGTATTATTCTTTTTTAATCCTCTATTTTCTGGTACAGAGTACCATGCTCAGACTATGTTTTCAATGCTAGCACTCAATCTATTACAAATAGAAATACAATTTTCCCTTTCAGCAGATTTCCTTCCTTTTCCAATTTTGTACAATGGATAAATAACAAGGCAGGAAAGAATGCTTGTCAACTTCAATTTTGCCAAACATGTAAATGATATAAAAAGTAACCTATAAAAAAAAATCTTTAGACAAACCAGAATATTTCCACAATTTAACTAAGATGACAAAGATGAACAGATAATTTACAAATAAACCCTGGTAGCCTGCAGAACCAAAATATTTTGTCATGGAGATCCTCCAAGTGGAAGAGTTTAGAATGAAAAGTAAAACCACATTCATGCAGTCTCCTGTTGTTCAAATAAAAGGGCACGGAAACACACAAGGCAGCCATTGGAGGCTTTTATTAGCTGCTGTTTGTGAAAATACAATGCTCATAGTCCTTTGGAGTCCTTCAGGTTTATGTATCCATGTGGAGCTTTGGGGATTACAATGGAGAACCAGCAGTTTGCTTGCCTATTTCAGGATTAGATCCTCAGCCAGTGTGCATAGATTTTACTGGGGAAATACACCTCTGAGTTAGAAGCATTTTTTCTTTACCAAGACAATTTTTCCAGTGAAACACTGAACTAAATAAACAAAACTTCATTCTCCAATTATGGCATGTTTCTCTATGGGCATGTAAACAAACTTTACCACTAATTTATATAAATATCAGAGCTGATAAGACTTTTATGCTTTTGATTATACTGATAACAGTAAAGCAAGAAACTTCCATATTGACAGTGTTTGAAATCTGATTAACCAGAAAAATATGCTCACAAAGCTGGTTTGTTAAAGAGAAATCTTTTGGTGCTCTTCTGTGGTAGTTATACATTCATTGGCATCACAGTTACCAGCAATGAGCACTGATAATATCTGCATTAACTGTTTGAAAGGAAATAGTAAAGCCAAAATAGATGAGCTGTTCTAACAGACTAAACAAAGAGAAAAGTACAGGTATGGGGATTGATTCTTTTTTAGTGCCAAACTGTAGATTTTTTTTATCAAAGATAAAACCGTGTCAGTTTTCGCACCACTGGGAATCAAATAACCTTTCTTGGTTCATTTTAATAAACTGAATTTTGAAATGTAAGGAGCATTTATCTTTTCGAATGAATAGACATTCTGTATTTCTAGTTGCAATTGTTCTTTCTGGCTTCAGCAGTGAAGGTGGTTATAGTTCTAGAAAGTGGTGTCGTTTTTGCCATTGGTGCTGAGGGAGCCAAGAGACAAAGTATAAACAAATTTACAGCCTGTTTAAAAGCGGGGAACAAAATGCATGAACCTTAATTCAAAAATTGCTTCAGATTATTATTATTTTATGATTAAAGTGGACTTCAACTTCCCTTGAGGTTTCAGTGTTAGCATGATAAAATTCATAGCTTTTAACAACTAACTGATTTCAGTATTTATTCAGTACATTACACATACATGGAACAATACAGCAAGGGGAAGGTCTCTTGATTAATCTTTGTTCCAAAGGTGTAAGTGAATATGATGATACGCAATACAAAACCAATACATATTGATCAGTGTGACAACGCTTCACTGAACAGATGTCTCTTGAAAGGAGAGTGGAAGCAATTTGGTATGGGAGGTCTCCTTTGTCCTCTCCTCTGATGGTAAGGTAAACCAGGACCAGACCAGAGTGCTCCATGCTCACTATGGTAGAACACCTCTAATGCCAACCTGGCTCAAACAGTACTGTAAGAGAAGAAAAACATTTAGTGAAGTCCATACAACCCCTGGACCTCTCAAGATGTCTCAGTGTACCCCAGTGCCAAAGTGAGGTTGTTCTCCCAACCTGTGGTCATGAGTCACTGCTTGGCATACTTAGCTCCTCCAGCATACTAGTCTTCCAAAACTGGTTCCTTTCAGGGCCATAAAATGCTCTTACAAAACAGAAGTTAATCTGTTTTTCCCCCAGGAACTGTTTATAGCTCTGGCCAGACCCAAAATTTATGCAGTTTGGATCACTTAGGCAGACAACCATGGTATGTCTGGTTGATTGAATAAGACAAACTTGTGGGTCTCTGTCATAAGACATCTCCCAAGAATAAAGAGGTGCTTTTTGGTCAAGGGCTGAGACCTTGAGGAAGGTCACAGAGGGATACATGCTCAACTCTGATGGACATAGCTTTTGAAACCAATTTGATCTCACACGTCTCAGTTTCCCCTGTGCCTGCCTATGTTGGATCCATACATGTGGAAACAAAACCACAAAGAGATAAAAGCGTGAAAAACATGAATCCCTCTTATTTTTTGGAAGGAGACAGCATCAAGCATGGGGATCATGTGAAAACCTTGCTCAGGCAACAAAGAATGAATGCCAACAGAGAGAATACACAGAGCAGACAGATAATGCAGACATATCAGTTGTAATGACTTTCATGACGTATCTCAGTCAGTGAGGAGTCTTGATCCTGGTGAATCTGCACCTCTGAATCTGAAATTTCATTTTAAGGCTTTGTTGTGCTAGAAAAACCTAATGAAGATTTTGGTCAAACACCGTGTCGTAGCCTCCAAGAGAGGTTTTCTGCTGAAGTCACCAGGGCCACACCAGCAGGAAACTGGAGGGAAAAGAGAGTTAGGTTTTGTGTGCTTGGGGAGATCTGGGGTGTGGTGACCACAAGTGTTCCTCCTCCAGTAACTTCTACAGCTATCTGCTGGGGATTCAGGTAGCAAACCTACTTCAGCACAGATATTGCTCAATGCTTAAGCTTATGACCATGTTTAGGCCTTTTTTTTTTTGTCCCTCCTAATCTCTAGAATTAGGAAAGGTGACATTTTTCCATACAGCCTCTATCTGCTGTCTCTGTTGATTTTCTGTCTGTGTCACTGGACTAATTAAAGCCTTGACAACTTCACTGGAACCATCACTTGTGAGTGTGTCTGGAAATTCTGGTTAATCACAGGGGCTTTTTTGCCCTCTCGGGGCAATGGCAGGAAAGAGAACTGATAGAAACCAGAGACCCAGAGCTAGCCATTAGGAGGCTCTGTCAATCTTCTGCTTGAATGAAGGAGGGTAGGGAGATGGAGCTCAAATATCACGCAAGACTCTTAGGAGATGCCTGATTCAGCAAAACACAGATTACTCTGCCTCTACAGTCAAGGCTTTCTCAGCTTAGCACAATGGCTAAGTAGACCCATAATTTTACTTGTGACAAATACCCTCATCTTCATTGAGACGACTCATGCCCAGGCAGTTGCTTAAGTACTTTGCAGGTTGTGAACCGCCTCTCAGTGAAGTCATATTCTCGTTTGAAATTCCCACATTGTGAAGGTAGGTGTTTTCAATAATGAACACTCTTGGGGCTGTGCCACATGAGATCTTTTGCCTTTTTAATGCAGATGACAGGTTACTAAAAATGTTTCTCTCTACGTGGCATTTTTTGCAGTGATGCTATGTGCTGCATATGCCAAACTTTCTTCTGTGACTGTAAAATATTTTATCTGGCTTAGGTTTATTATCTGGCCCAAGAAGAAACAGAAACACCTTCAGATCTGGTTATCACATTTTGTTGAACGATCTTGGGAACATGTTGAACAGATTGACAGTTATATTTAAACATGATTAGGTATGGTGAACTCACTTGTTTGAAAGTTTAGTTTTGTAAAGACATTAGCATGCAGTTTCTTGATACTTTCATACCAAGTATGCTACTGACTTCTGCACTCTTACAGAATTCTTATTCAGAATATCAGTGGAACCTCATTGTTGCTGTTGAGTTATAGTTGTATTTTGTCAAAACCTGTTTTACTCAAAATTCTTTAAAACTCACTTTGACTCCATTCTGGATCTGCATTTTTCTGTAGCCTAATAGTTAAAAGTTACAGAATGAACTTATTTTATTCCTGTTCAGACTAAAGTCTGTAAAGCCAATGTGTTTCTTTAGTGTCAGGAGTTTTACATGTATTATTTTTTTGTATGAGAGGATAGGGCATGTATCTGCAGCCTGTCACTTTTGAATTATCACTCGTTTTACTCAGTTGTTCTTAATGAGGCAGGGTAGTTCACTTTGGTGGGTGATAGAGGAGAGATTCTGTATAAATTGGCAAAAAAACCAGGGTATGAAAAAGTGACTCATTCCTTAAGTATTAGTCACAGAGACCATAGCTATTTCTCTGCTTTACCTTATCCTTCTGAATTGAATAAGGAACTTAATTCATTGCATCTAAACGTCATGTATTTGATCTCTGCCCTCACCCGATATTCCAGGGCGATCATTCCTGCTCCTAGACCGGTGCAGCTGTGACCTGTCCATGGTGTGGAGCTGCTTCTTAAACGTCGTTTCCTTTTTCCCTCCCTAGGACCAGCAATGCACCGGGATGGCCACAGAGCAACTGTGAAATAATTAAAAAACACATCTCTGGAAAAGAGGACGAGGAAGTGAAATCAGAGGGCTCAGCCGCCTTTCGGGAAAAGGAAAAAAACGTACAAATCCCTGAGCAGATGGTGAGTGTAAACACACCGGAGGGAACAGAGTTCCTCCCGAGAGGAACTCGGACTTTCTCCTCTCCGCTGCTCGTCTCTCGCCCGAGGAGGCCGGAGGAGCTGCTCCGCCCGGGGACACACGGACAGACACGGGGAAGCGCACACACAGCCGGCCCACCCGCATAGGGTACACGCTCATCATGCCTTGCACACAGACAGACACAGAGACCGAGGCAGCCCCGCTCCGCGGAAACACGCGCCCCGCACCGGCACACGCGCGAAGCACCGCCCCGGACCGCCCTCGCATTCCTCCCTCCTCTCCTACCGCCCTCCCTCCTCCCCGCCTGCCGCGCGCATACACACACACCGCAACATGACGGGCGGGCGGACAGACTGACAGACCGGGGCACCGCCGCTCCGTACGGATTATTCTCCCCACGCCAGGGCGACGCAGCGGACCAGCGACCCAGCCGGGGCGGGGGCGGTGCCGTGCCGCGCTGTCAGGAGGGTCCCAGCCCCCGCCGGCAAACGGCGAGCGCGTCGGGCGCTGGAGGAGCCTGGCCAGGTAACGCGTCCCTCCCGGGCGGTATCGCCGGGCAGAACCGGGCCAGGCCGCGAGGCGCCGCCGGGTCCCCGGCGTGCGGGTGCCCCGGGGCGGCGGGGCCGCGTCGCCCGGCTCGGCAGGTGCCGAGGTGATCCAGCGGGTGTCGCCCCGGGGCGCGGGCGGCTCCCCNGGGGCCGCGGTGCTACCAGGGTGGCCTAGGGGAGCCAGGCCTGCGGGGGGCACGGCGCGGACAGCCGGTGCCCGGCGGCTGAACCTCGCTGGTCGTCGCTCCGGCCTCGCTGCTGTAGATGACGAGGATGAAATCCCATCCTTTTTTTGTTTATTTTTTTGGCGTTTCTTCTGTCTGTTTCCCTCCCTTTTCCTCCGTGTGTGTGCGTTAGGCAATCTGTAATTAACCTGTGGAAACGACAAGAAGTGGTTTCAGAAATGGGAATGGTTCGGGCCCGGCTACTGGCATTCATGTGTGACCTTTGCCATGGATTTGGAGGCAGGAGCTGGAGGATGCTGCATGAGCTTTCCAAAATCGCATGGCAAGCTTAAAAAGTGGAACAGATGATGATGGTAGTGCTTATTATAGGAGAGGTTAATAGAAATCCTTTATTTCTTCTAGGTACTTTTTGTGTTGCTTCTCCTAGCTAAAGAGGTTCTCTTTGACTTTTGGCAAAGAAAGGATGTTGCTGCAAGCTGTATTGCAAAGGAATGGGCTTATTTTGCCCTTCCACAGAGAAGAGATACTCCCTCCCTCCTCTGTTTCTCCTTTGGGGTTGACGGCAGTAAGTGTCTTGGCATAGACAAACTGCAGTACACTTTATTTTCTTACTGCACATCTTTATAGTTGAATGTAACTAGAAAGGAGACTCAGAGTATTCTCTTATCCCTCTCTATGCCAGATGTGTTTTTCTATCTAGTATATATTGCACTTGAAGTGTTAAAGTCTCAGGGGGCATGGAGGTGGGAATGTGAGGCAAGGTCTGCTAGTTACTTCAAACAATTCTCCTTGCTCATACTTAAGGAGAGAAAGGAACACGTTGTAAAAGCAGCTGAGGAATATATGAAAGTGAAATATTAATGAACTGAAAAAGCTCAGATAGCAAAGACATTGTACCTAATCATTCAGGAGGGTTCTTGTCCTCTTTACAACTCTTCATTGTATGTGTTCATGTACTACAAATGCAGTTGGTATAAAGGATGGTAACATTTGTATTTATTTAGCTGGAAGTAGTAGTACATTTTGGGGTTTTTTTGGCTTTAGTGATCATCTCTGGAGTAGCTTCCTTTAGCTGTGATTTTTGAGGCTGCTGTAAGAAAGAGAATTATTACAGAAAAATAAAAAATACTTCAAGAATGTTTTCTTGGAAATGTAAATGGGAAGGGCTGACTCAGACCCAGAGGAACAACTAGTCTTGGAAAGTCCTCTTAGAGACATCTGAGACAACTGAGACATTATTCATCTCTTGCATCCCAGAGAGCAACATGCCATAAATAGGCAGCACTGTCTCAGGAGAAGGTAATAATACACAACTGTCCAGGATCTGCTGAAAGTGAGACATAGAGGCAAGGGGTGTTTACTGCAAACTGAGGTTCCTTTACCTCTTTTGAGTCTGGAGTGCAGTGGTCTCTGTAGTTTGATTAACTTACCAGTTTGGCTTGGAAGGAAACTAAGTGCAGCAGCTTTCTGGCATAGTTTGGTGAGGGAATTTAATTCAGTGGGAAAATCGGCCCACAGGGTGAAGTCTTGTAACCCTGGCTCTAATCCTTGGCAGGACTTTTTGGAGTAGCTGGGGACTTGAGTGAAGCCTGCCTTCTGGAGAGCTCTGTGCAGGCCTGAGGAGGGCAACAGATAGGGGGAGCTGTACCAGAAGGATGACCCGGAACAGCACATAGGGCATGTACTATGTCTGACTTACACGGGTTAGCGTTTGATTTTTAAGTTTGTTAGTCACAGAAGATGCTGAAAAAGCATCTTGTATCCTCGGGTCTGTGCATGTGGTTGTGTGAGACCAAGATCTCTTGTGCTGTGTAAGCTGTGCGTGGTTGGATTTCTCCTTTTTGATTAAAACCTAGTATCACATGAGCCTTTGAAGTTGACATTGAAGAAGTTAGATTTCAGAGGGTTTTGGAGCTTTTTTTGCTTGAGTGTTTAATAAACTGAAAGAGAGATGTAGAGAATTTGCTCCATTGGGAAAAATTCCCACTCTTCCATGAAAGTTCATGGAAGATATTATGGCTTTGTTGGATTAGCCCATCTGGAGTACTGGAAAGAATAATGGCCACTGTATGTTTTTTATGATGTTGGGAATTACACAGATACATGTGAGTTACTGAGAAAAGTATTTTGTAAAATTAAGTTCAGTGATAGTTTTTAAAAATCATAAATCTATCTACATATTCTAGCACCATGATACTTTTGTAGTGGATTGTTTTCACTGTAATTTTGAAGGCCTCCTAGTTAAAGGAGGCTGTGTATTTACCTTCCCTTGAGGCAAGAGAAGAAGTAAATGTTGCACTGTGGTTTGTCTGAGGTTGATTGATACTACTAAAGCATGACATGAAATAGCATAACATTCATATGTCAGTGAACGTATCAATGGAAAAGAAACCCTATGAACACTTAGATAATTAAAGAGCTACCAGCTTGTTGTGGTGAGGAACTGAACTGTATTTTCTGCTTTCTTCTAAGAAGTTACTCTTTGTTGTAAGATTCGGTGCCTGAGGTCTTCCCCTTGAGAATAGTTCTGCTGCAATTGGAGGGCCTCATCACCAGGTGGGAGGGAGAGAAACAAAAGGAAATATGTGCATAAATAATGGCAAATAGGGGCTGGGTTTGTTTCCTGAAAAATGACTGTAGTTTCTTCAGGTGTTCCTCTCAATATTGCCTTTATTTGGCAGTTTTCTGCAGTGACAGTGAACTGGGTTACCTTGGTAAAGTAAATATGCCTTTGTATTAGGCTTTAGCTACTGAGTGTACTGGCTGTGTGAGATGGCATGTAAAATAACAGAACTTGCAAGTGCCTAAAATGCATGTTGTCATTTGTACTGGTGAGATTTCGTATATATTCATGTATTTTAGCAAGGGCCTGTAACTTTAAGAGTATGCAAGATGCAACTGTATATTTTACAGGCATCAGTATTAAACCTCTCTAGCTGTTTGCTAGTTAAATATGTGGTTACTTTTACATGCTGCTTCTTGACTTGTTCTCATTGCACTACATAGTGGGCTATGTTGATTAGATAATACAAACTCACTCCATGACTGAAGGCTGTAGTATCATTTGTCTGTTGTATGACAGTGAAATGATAATAGTAGTAATAATAGTAACAGTAATAATGCTTTCTCTGAAGTCTGCTGCCTTTACCTGAAATGTGACTGTGCTATAGAGGATAGTTGCTTTATAGTAAGGGAAGAGAAGCTACAGGCAGGCAATAAGTAAAAGTATTAAAGTCCTGGATGTGGAAGAAGCAAGATTTTTATTACATGTGCACTGTAGTCTTGTTGCATGTGTTCTGTAACTCTGCACAAAAACTAAAACCAAACATTTGAGAGGGATTACCAGATCTGAGTGATGATGGTTTTGTATCCAAACGTTGTATGTTGCCTATACATGGTGCTATGTTTTTGCCCTGATTATTGTTATGAATGACCACATGAGCATTGAGGTATGGATGTGTAGTTCTTTTCCTCATACTTTGGACATTGAAGCAGTGATGTATGGAAGTCACACAGCTGATTTGTGATAAAGATAGTTGAACTGGAATATGCATCCCAAGTCCCACAGTCTTATCTTAATGGATTAACTGTGTTTATACAGTTTGTTTGATAACTTAATGTGGAAAGTTCTTACAGATCCAATTGTGTGTAAATTTATGCAGCATTTTCTCAATAAAGACTAATTACTACCAGATGATTTTTTTCAGTCTAGGCAAAAGAGCTTTTCCTGCTTTTTTTTTTTTTGGTGTTAAGTTTGAGAGAAAGCAGTTCTGCACTCGTAGAATGTAATGATGCTTTTACATTATTTAAGGAAATGCCACTTAATTTTTTATAATGCTCTAGCATATCAGGTTTTTGAGATTCGGCTCAGTCAGTAATGCTTCTGAGGATCACAGCTGTTTTCCAGTGTAAAGAACCAGTTGTGACAGACCGGTAGGAAGCTTTTAAAAACACTCCTTTATAAATTTTGTTAGTGAAAATCATTGCTTCTGAAAGTATATGGTTTGGTTCTAGTGCATATCCAGCTGTGACTTTTTTTTGCTTATTTCAAGCTGGTTTTTGGGCCCTTTCCTGATCCTAGTTTGATATGCCATCTTTATGTGATCTCTTTAAATGTTTTAATAAGAAAAATAACAGCTCTAAGTGATAGTACAGTGGAATTTAGATTTGGATGAGAGTACAGAAGTATTCAACAGGTTTCTCATCTGTGTGTTGCTTGTGGCATAGTCCAAACCTTGTCATTTACCTGAGACGCAATGACATCTGTTCAGACATCACCTCCCAATGATGTTGAACTGTCACTATGTGCCATGCCAGCCAAATCTCACACTGAGAGAAAGATGGAGTCTCCCAGCACATCCAGAATGTGGTCAGAGAGAGAGAGGTATTCTGTGCTCAGGGTGGCAGTGGCAGTCTCTGCCTACTCTGGCAATGTCCAAATACACCAGCAGTTTGTGCTTTGTGTTTTGTTCTGTGTGCTAGGTACTAATTCCAAATTCTACAGTGTCTTCTAGCTTTAATTTAGTGCAGTGCCAATTTGTGGGGCTATATTTCAGAATTATCCTGCCTCATTTATTATTTAATTTAAAGTGTTTTGTCTTCATTTTTTTACTAAATGACTGGCGAGGAGAGAGGAGAAGAGCAAAATTTTACCATCTATTCTTGAAGAAGTTTTGGCCAGTGGCAGAACTGCTGCTGATTTGAGTAGGAGCTTTGGTTACTGTTTTGTCAGGTTTTATGACTTTAAAATATGCTGTCTAGATTCTTGATGACCATCTGAACATGTTGTGGCACAGAGGCAATGGAAATAGAGTGACAGACCTGCCAAGAATAGATTGCCTTTATTTTTTTTTTACTAGTTGTCACCACACTAATTACTTTCTTCTATGCAAGAATATTTATTTTGTTGTTAATGCAGAAACTTTAAATAAGAATGCAGTGTGTATATTGGCAGGATGAAAATCCTAAGAAGCTAATTTCATCTGGAGTATTCAGAAATATTAATAAACTGCCTTGGAAAGCAAATTCTGGAATAATATATTCATGTTTTTCTCTCAGTTTTGCTGAAGGGAGGTGAGTGGGAGAAAATGGCAATAGGAAAAATGATGTGGCTTTTTCCATATTTATTTCAAATGAAGGCATGCTGCAAGGTGATGTACATTCTTTCGTATTCATTGAGACCTCTCAAATACCTTGAGTGCAGATCATGCCTTCAGCTGTGAGTGTAAGGTATCAATTGTGCTTAGAGTGACGCATTAAGCTTAAATATTTCTTGATCCTTAAACCGAGTGTGTTTTAAGTTGGGCCGCCCAGCATCTGCAGGAAATGGCATGTCCAAGTTGATATGTAACATACATTAGTTTAAATTTGCATGTGGAAGCACAAACATTGTGGTATAATAGAATCATAGGATCACTGAGGTTGGAAATGACCTCCAAAATCGAGTCCAACCTTTTATCGGATACCAATATGCCCACTAGACCATATCACAAAGTGGTGTGTCTCATTCTTTTAATACTTCCAGGGGCTGTGACTCCACTACTTCTCTGGGCAGACTGTTCCAATACCTAACCACTCTTCAAGTAAAGAAGGTTTGCATAATATCCAGTCTGAACTTCCCTTGGTGCAACTTCAGGCTGTCTCCCTTTGTCCTGCTGCCAGTAGCCTGGGAGAAGAAGCTGACCCACAGCCTTGGGGTGCCTCAGCCAGAGCCTCATTTCAGATAGTTGTGGAAAATGATAAGGCCTCCCTTGAGATTCATTTTCTTCGGCCTGTAGAATCCTCAGCCTCTCCTCATAGGGTTTATGTTCCAGACCCTTTACTTGTTGCATGACTACTTGGCTACTTGGAAAAAAACCCACCCATCATGTGAAGGCATACCTGCATGTCTTCCAGAGGCAGTCTTTGAAGGCATTCCGGTTGATTTCTTCTGTTAGAGGTTCGTGAACTGTCAGGGATCCTGGGCTGGGAGAGCCATGTAGGTATCTCCTGCTCTCTTCTGGTTTTTCTGTTTCCCTATGTAAAAGTAGATGTGGTATAAAGAAGGTGATAGCAGGCTCTGCCATCTCTGTGAATAGCAAAATAAAATGGTTGTATGTGAATTTAAATTTTGAATTGTGTGAATATGTAGTGTTTTGTAGCTAGTTAGTACAGAGATTATACTGTGAGTAGGACACTCAAGCATCCTAATTTGTTATCATTTTGAACCTTTTTTTTCAATGTAGTGGCTTTGAGCTCAGAGAGGGATCTTGGCCCCATAGCCCAGTGGCAAAACTGCTACTGGTTTTAATGAGACCTTGACCACATCCTTAAATAATGTTTTAGTGTATATCTGTTTGCTTTGTACAGCATTTATTTTTTGCAAAAGTTGCTGAGCTTGATGGTTTTTGTTACATCATTAAATTCTTAGTACTTCTAAAAATTAGGTTGTAAGAATGTTTCTTACAATAAGTAAGTTCAAAAGAATGGGAATTCTAGAATGTTTAAGACTGCAAATAGAATTGATGTGAATAAGTTCAGTGTCTGAAAATAAGCTGCTCTGTACCTATAGGTACCTATTCTATACTAATGGTGGTTATGCAAGGGGACAACGTGAGGCATTAGAGTTTTTATGAAATCCAGCTGGAGCAGAGATTCCAAAGACCAGGATAGTTAAAATGATTGCCTAGATTTAAAATTTTCAGAAATAGATGAATAATGGGAAAGTAGAAGGAAGACTATAAGATTTGGGAAAACTGTTTCAAAATTATATTGGCTGGAGAGCTGTGAAAAACATGCATACGGAGTAGATGAGGAGGAAATAAAGAAATATGAAGAAATTAGTTTGTCAGGTGATACGAGCTGACCCCACAAATGGCTTCTTTTTATCTGCTAATCTTTATTTTGGAGCTGGCAACCACTGGGACATTTGCTAAAATGGGGAAGAAAAAGACAGGAGAGGTGGTGGAGAATGAAGGGAAAATCAGCCGTTCTGTTCTCCCAGCTCTCTGCCTTTGCTCTACTCAACCACAGGGTATTAGAAGAAATTTAGGGATTAGTCCCATGAGCCGCAAGGCAATCTCTATTGTCTTTAAATCCTCATCCCAACATCCTGATCTTGGTCAATTATGGCTTTGGTGTCTGTCTGTGGCAGCATCTCAGCAAATTTCACACCAGCCTTTAGTAGTTGCTCATGGCCCTTAATAAGGGAGTAATGTACAATTGTCTGTTAATGATAGGTTTTGTTACAGATTAAAATTTAACAGGCAGAAATCAGAACCAGAAGCTACAACGCTGTTTCACACTGTCAGATCTGCAGCTCTGCAACACTTGTGTCTATTTTGAATAGTTAGTTTTGCCAGTTAGGTCTTTTCGTTTAGTATTTGGCATGAGCTAAGAGCATGCAAATAACCACCATACATGGCTTAGCTAAAGGCCTAATAATTTATGCATCTGAATCCTCTTTGTCAAGAGATGTGTATTATTTTTACCTGTAATAGGTTCGATTTCAGGCTGTTAGCAGGTGAAGAAGACTAGGATGTTAATCTGAGAACTTGAATATATAAAAACTTTAATATATAAAACTTGAATGAAGTTTTTAGCTAACCCATCCTGTGAGTTGCTTACAGGGGTATATAATATTCCTGAGACATTGTGGGGACAAATTTTCTATAGTAAATACTGCATGCATGTGTGTATGTGCATATATATATAAAATACAAATGTTTTCAGTGAAAGAAGGTCAGCAGTGGTGGTGTCAGTTGAAAGCTATGCTGTTTTTAATATGGAATAGTGAATAATTCAGAAAAAAAAAAAGGATTGCTTTGATTTTATTGCTTTAGCAACAGTAAAATTGAATCAGAAATCCACACTCAGATATCCGAGTAGTTAATAACTGAGGGCAGGGGTAGGCAGAAAATAATGAAAGCGAAAGAAATGGTACTTATCCTGGTTTTAAGGCGTTTATTTTGTTGTGGGAAAGATGATTCTCAAAGCTGTATATTGTGATACACATTATTTATAGCCTTGATTTGAGAGGGCGTTATGATGATAGTGTTTATTGAAGAAGGTGAGCAAGAAGTTAGGGTTGAAAAAGGGTGTGAAAATTTTAGATTTTTGTCTATTTTCTCATGCTTTCATTTGAGTTTTATTGATTCTTGCATTGTAAATGTTTCATTGTGATTCTGTATGCTTTGAAAATAGTTGAGGGGGAAAATGTATGTATAAAAGAAGCAATTCCCTAATTGCAGTAATGATTCTTGTAGTTTGCATAGGACAATGCATATGACTTCCAAAATGCTGAAGTTGGACACCAGAGAAACTGTAAAACACTTAGACAGCACTATATCTTCTGCAGCATTTTCTAAATATAGACTAAATCCTTGTCATAAAGAGTTTGTGTAGTTAAAACAAAACAAGCCTTGACATGACACAGAACAGCTTGTGAGAGGCATGAGAGCTATAGGCAGAAATGCTATAGGTGAGGAACTGTGACAAATTAAACAGCTGTTTCAAGTGAAGGATTTTCGGAAGGCTTGGAAGGACAGTGAAGTTGCCCACCCCCTTCAGTTAAAAAAGGCCTATTTTTTATTACTAAGTTCTTAGGAACCACTATTTGTTTCTAATTTAGACAGTAAAGACAGTAACTATATGAAATCTACAGAAATTTTTTTTTTGTAATAAATAAGAAAGGAATTTCAAGCTGTTGTCAAAATGTACACTTGTGGGCCTAGATCCTCAGCTACTGTTACAGCACTGCTTCCTTCAATGGAGCTCTATGCTTGTTGCTTGTAGCTCCTATTTGTATTTGTTAGGCTGAGCAGTGTCTGCTGATGGCAGTGAAAGAAGGATGGAGTAGGTAGAAAATGCAATAGCTTTTGATCTACAGTGCCTCTAGCCCCACTTACTTGGTATGTTGTTGGTTCTCTTCTGTTCCTTTTGAAACTGGTTTTTCTGTCCTAGTAGTTAAAAATGAAGCTTGCAGACATTTGGTAAATTACACTGCTTGGACCAAAAATGAAAACACGTTAGAGAAAACTGCTTATCCTGATTTTCTGTGGAAACAATACTTGTCCAAGGGTCCTACTGAGCAAGATGCACCAGATGTTTTTGAACTTCTTGGTTGCTTTCAGGGATGTTTGATAAAAGATTGGAAATCTTAAAAATTAAAGTTTTACTAAGTTTTGAGAAATTGGAGGAGAGACACTCATGTAAATTCTCTGGCTGAGGGAAAGGCTGCATTTTATGATCAATGTCAAAGAGTCCACCTAGGAGAGGAGTCTTGTATGTGTCCTGGCTGCTCGCAGCTTCTTAGACATTGAAATGAACCAACCACAACATGTAAATCTGTAGGTAAATAGGCCTTGTTAGATCTGGCATTCATAATGACGTATGAGGAAAAAAAAACGTCAGTACCTTTCTTAAATTGTTTGTTTGGGGCTTGGTTTTTTTTTTTTTGTCCTAATGATCTTCCTCCGTTCCCCTGGGTTATTTTATATCACTTTTTTTTGAAAGTGTGGGGTGGGGTGGAGCGCTTTTTCAGGGTGTTGGACGGACGCCTGCTTGATGAGAATTGATTTAAGCCCTTCTGTTGTATCCATTACAACACCTGAAGATTTGCTTCTCTTTTTTTTTCTCTTTCCTTTTTTTTTTAAATTACTTACCTGAAGTCCTCAACCACGTATATTGCAGCCATGAACCTTTATTTGACTCAGCTTTTCACTGGAAAGATAGCAGGTATTGTGTTTTTTTAATAGCTCTGTTCACATTGACACTCAGCACATCTATGGCAGAAGCTAAGAAAGCCAGACTTCTTTTTGTTCTGTGGTGTCAGGAAAGAATGGAAAGCACAAACAAACCCTGCTGTGAAGAAGGTGCAGTTGAATTGGTTTTCCTTTGAACTAACTTGAGTGCTTGAAAGAACAGACAGAAACTGTGCCTACTTAGTGAAGTGTGTATTGGGCTGGCTGGCCGTAGTGTAATAACTGAGGGAAAGATCCCAGTTACAGATACTCAGCTGAAGGTGGGAAACCAGTAATTTATGCTCTGTTGCCATTCAGCTTCTCTCTGGTACCTCTGGTTTGAGAAGGTTTGTTAAAAATAGGGAAGAAGGAGAAAAATTCAGGGGCATCTGTTTTTCTGTGCAATAGCAAAACACTTAGCAATTAGTCGTGAATGCAAAATCCAAATATTTTTATTCTAATAGAGTGCATTTCTACTGAAGCGTTTTAAGTGGTTTGTTGCTCTAGTAGAAAATGAGCTTAGAAATAAAGCAAGGGACTCTTTGTGTCAAGAGAAACTTAATAGAACGTTATGTTTCAGTACTTCAGTCTTTATGCTAAGCATATTACTTTTCTGAACCGTACCTGAGCACAAAATATGGTGAAGAAATACAGAAAAAAATGTTGAAGAGAGTGACTATGAAAAATAATGATACTGTGTAAGTGTTTGGCACAACAGCATCAAACCCCTCCTCATGTGTTTATTTTGGAAAACAGTTTGGGCAGGGCAGTACTGTGATTATTCGAGTCATGTTTGGATATAAAATGAGCTTGGTTTGCTCTGTCAGGCAGGTGTTGCTGCATTCCAGTAAAAAACGTTTGCTGAGCTTGTGTGCAAAAAATGCACCTGTTTATGGGAATGAAAATTTCTGCTGAGATAAACTCATATGCCGGGTACAGCAAAGTGACTCAAGGGTGAACCATCCTTTTCTAGCTGGGATTCTTTCTTTGGCGCTGTGGTAGTTTTGCCTTTGCTCCTGTTAGTTGTGCTTCAGTCAGTGCTGGTTGTACTTTGGTTGAGCTCTGGTTACTGTATGTATGTGTTAAAAAGACCTTTTGTAATATATCTATTATGAATGATGGTTATTGAGGAAAGTTATTTCATGGGCTACTTTATTATCTCGAATACTGCAGCTTGTAGTACTTAAGGGTTTACCAGAGGGATTTAACGAATCTGTGACAATAGAAACAATTACAGGGGTGGTAGAAAGAATACTTGAATATATTATTTTTATTTCCCTGGAGTTAATCTTCACGTATCAAAGCAAATTAACCAGAATATGCTGCGTTGATGTCTTTTGGATTCCCAAGTCAAAAGCTATTATGAACAAAATGTGATTCTCTTTATTCCCTGTCCTACAATCCTATGTCAAAGTATGCTCCTGGTGAAGTCTATGTAAGTGAATAAAGTAATATTCTATGTAGGTTTGTGGTATTAAGGGAAAGACATTAGTCACTGGGATATGTACAGGTAAAATTATTTTAGGAGATATTTTTGCTTCCTGAAGGTTTGGTTCCTGCCACCCTCTCAGTCTCCATCCAGCTGGCTGGTGTCGCCCATCTGCATGTTCTTTGTTATCCCAAGGACTGGCAGTTCACAGCCTGTTGTCCGGGTTTTCGCCCAAAGCTCAATCTGCAGCTTGCAAGCTAGCTACCTGCACCAGGTGTATTCCTCAACACTACAATAGAGCGTTTGCCTGCCCCACTTTGTCCTTTGAATGCCCTGGGGGATTGCCAGCGGAGTGGCATTTGCTGAAGAGGTCAAGTTAGATGGAAACTGAAATTGTAACCGGGCTGGAGTTGAAACAGAATATATTTTCTATTTATTTGCTTAGGAGTAGCTACATGCGGAGATGAATTTCAGTGCGATCCTCAAACTGCTTACTATGTTGTGCTTATCTCTACAGCTACATCTGATTACAAAAGAAAAAAAGGCTACTGGTAGGCTTTAAAAGTTTCTGCTATCTGTCCTGGTGCTTACCCTTCGTTCACCGTAAGGATGTATTGTGAGAGGCCAGACAGCCTTCCCGTGTGAGGCTAGCAGCCTCTTAGGCTGTTTTTACCTTCTGTCTCTTTTTTAGATTCTGTTCAAATGGAGCAGCATGTGGATCTTCTGTTTTGCCAGGACAATGCAGATCCTCATAACCTATGCTTCAGTCGTTTAACCTAGCAGCTTTGGATTTGGGACCTTCTTTTGGTTTTTTATTTTTTTATTTTTTTTGTGTGTACCTCTTCACAACAGCGTGCAATGGAGTTATCACAAGGAAGAGATCTTGTAGGTTTGTTCTAGCAAGATGAATGGTGTGCTTTCCTGCTGCTTCATCCTTGGGATTTTGGTGCTTGTGGAATGGTTTCCCACTGCATGCCCTTGTTAGCTGAGTGCATCTCCAGATCCCCGCCATGTAAATGACTGTAGTCTTTGTGTGCACTCTGGATCAGGCTCGTCCTTTGTCCTCATCTGGGCACTTCACTGTTTCTGTCCGTTGGGGAGATCAGCCTAGATTTGAAACCACAGAAAGAGGGGGATAACATGTACTCCTACCAGGACAATAGCTTTCCTGCAGCTCCTGGCCAGCTTTCTGGCGTGCATGAGTTAGTGTAGTTGAAAGGAATATGATTACTTGTGATAGTGTGGAGTGTATTGAATAAGAAGGC
>VWZV01003897.1:5495-18498 GCA_013397155.1 Irena cyanogastra
CAACCAAACAAAAAAGGTGGGAAAAGAAAGTCAATAATTTTCCATGCCTTCACACATACACACTGTTGATTGTTCAAAACTATTGTTGACAACTGCACCTGCTGCAAAGATGTCATTCTAGGTTTGGGGTTTTTTTACTGCAATTTTCAGCATTTTGTGGTCTTCCTTTTATTAAATTCAAAACCATCCAGAGACATCACTGCAGCTGAGCCTCTGTACTGCACTGCACTTTTCATCGCCCTGAAGAAGCTGCGTTTTATGCAGAGGAGGGCTGTTTATATCTTCACTTTTAAAACGGAAAACTGATGGGGTGAGGAACAGAGAGATCATCCCATGGGCAATGTGGGATGGAGAAGGTTTTTCTGCTTTTATCCACCCCATTCTCATGTGCCCTGGTAAGTCTGAGCCAATGAGGTTAACATGCACCAGCTCATCTCTTTTCTAGCATTAACTATTTTTAATTAAATACTGGTAGGGCTGTGAAAACCAGCCATCAGAAATTCTGAGGGTCTGTTTCTAAGCAAGAGAAGCAACTTCAGCTCCTGCTCAGCAATTTAATTACCAGGAAAGAAGTGAAAACAGAGGCAAAGGAATTGGTAAGAAACTTTCTGCTATACAAGCTGTACAAGCCTTGTTTGAAGAGTGCAGTGAGAATGAGATTTTCCTCTCCCAACCTGTTGAGATGTTTGTTTTTCTTTAGCAAGAATAACAACAGCAGCAGGTGCTAGTATGGTGGTCCAGGTTCATATTCTCCTTTAAATATATATTAATTACTTCAGGACAAATGTTCAAATATCCAGATCCAGCTTGAAATTTTCGTTCATTGATTCTTTCTCCAATTGTTCCTTTCCCTAAGGAAAATATAACATCTTCCCCTGGATGGTGCTGTGCTGGAAGCTCTCCATTATTCTGCTTTGGTTGATTGCCTGCTTGTCATTGGAAGGAAGATTAAAAAAAAAAAAAAAAAAAAGGAAGAAGAAAATGAAAGTGGACTCTTTAAGCAAGAACACTCATTTTGTACATAGCCTTTGGCACCAGCAGGCTTTATTTGCACAGAACATGAATATTTTGAAGGGGGGTACAGAGAAGAAAGACATATTCTTGATTCTTTTTCCAGTACACTGTGGCTGCTGAAGATGCAGCCTTTTTGTGATAGGACCAGGGGCAGTCACTTTCAAGAAAATTTATTCCCTGGAGGCTCATTTATGCTGGATAATTATGCTTGCAGTTATTTTAAGATAAAGTTCATCATGGAATGCTATCGTCTTGTAAATCTACAGTGACACCTTCATTATCTCAAACTGTACGAAGACATTTGGAAGAAGATATTCACAGTCCCCAATGGGGGTTTAGTGTAAGACTGTCAATAAAAATGCCCAATTTCCATCTATGCTTTTTGGAAATTTTGTCTACCTGGATTACAGACTTTTTGGAAAAAAAAAAAAGAAAAATATGCAGGAATATGAAGAAGAAAATAATGGAAACAAAGTCTTTGGTCTCTGAAACTACACAGTTTGTCCTTTTAAGGTTGGAGAAACATGGTGAGCTTTTACATTTATAATTAAGTAATCAGTAAAAGTGTAAGTCATTTATAATATCCCAGTTGTGCTGTACTTGCTAATTGTTAAACATGAGAACAGGAACAGAGACTTTAAGGTTTTGTGTTTAACATACAGTTCAAAAATCTAGAGTATGGGATTAGTCCTTCCAAATGACCTTGAAAAAGTCACTTTGTCTTCTGTGCCTCCGCATCCATCCTGCTAAGTGAAGGGGATTGCTAACTACAAGAGTAAGGAATTATGAGGATAAATTTGTGGAGGCGTATGAACTGTGTACAAACTGGGGCACCGAGAATTGAGATCTTGTTAAGATCTGTGACAGGCACAGGTTGCCCAGGGAAGGTGTGCACGTCCCATCCTTGGAAATGTTCAAGGCCAGGTTTAATTGGGCTTGGAACAGCCTGCACTAGTGGGAGGTGTCACTGCCCATGGCAGGAGGGTTGGAACTAGTTGATCTTTTCCAATCCAAAGGTCTTTTCCTATCCAAACCTTTCTATGATTCCAGAGTCTGTAAGATATGACATTGTTTTATTGGATTTTGCTAGGTTTTGTTGCAGCTGTAGTTTTTGCAGCAGCCAAAGTCACTCATATCTGAGGTCTAAATGTTGGATGAGATGAGATGAGATGAGCCATGAGATGTATGAACACTCAAGTAAATAGCTAACCACTCCCTCCCCCCCTGCCTCCAACTGAATATACTGGAAAGAGCATATTTTTTAAATATATTTTGGATTCTTCTGGCTGGCACAAAAACACCGCAGTAAAAACCTTTCTCAGGATATCTCAGCATTTTCTTTCCTGTCCTGACTAGAACCAAGGGATGCCATAGAAAACACCCTTAAAGGTGCTCATTCAAAGTTAGGTACATCAGAACACAAACAGGGTCCACGGAGAAGTGATGTTCTTTGTATACTTCCTGCCTATATATAAATAAAAATTGCCTTGGAAATGGCTGACTTTGCTAATGCCCCTCTTGCTTGTTTACCATGACAGTCACTTGCACTGAGAGGTCACTAATGCAGCTAACAGAGGATGCAGCAGGACTAGCAGCCATGAGGGATAATTAACTAACAAAGGAGGAAATAATTTTCAGGATTTCCATTCCATATTGCAGTTTTTTTCTTCCTCCCTTCCCCTCCCCTCCCCTCCCTTCCCTCCCCTCCCAGGTCAGTAAGAGGGGGTTTACAGAGATAGAGATGTTCACTGCTGACATGAGGTGTCAGAATCATTAGCTCTTTCTTAAGGTTTTTAAAACCAATTCCACTCTTCTTTTAAGAAAATCCTTTCCCAGAGGTGAAACTGAGGCCTTCTAAACTATACTGGTGCCAAGTGTGAGATGTACTACTCATCACTGAACATGCCACACAGCTCCATATCACATCTGCATTATCACAGCAGTAACTGCATGACTTCATTAGTTATGCAGATTGATCACTGACTGACCCTAGTAGGGATCTCTAGGGGACTTCATAACTCACCTGTCCGTAAATCAGAAAAAAAAAAAAAAATCCAGGACACTTCTAGGTGTCGTTTTTCAGAAGGAATCCACTTTTTATGGAGGTCTCCATCTGAATATCACTTGATGCACCTGGAGTGAATGCACATTCTCATGGTTTTTTTATTCAGACATTGTTGTAGGTGCTGTCTAAACCCATCACAAGTCCTCAGATATGACAGCATATTGTTTCATGCAGCTCTAACTATAAAGAAATATAAGAGAAAATATAAAAAATGCTTTCTCAGAAAGAAGTGACTATTTTACACTGTCAAAATAGCTAAGGCAATATTAACTGTCCAGAAAAGCAGGAGCAGGTTCTCAGGATTTGGAACACTGAATTTTAACAGCATGTTTCTGTGGGGCCTTGGCTAAGTAAATATATTTGACTGCATTTCTGTCTACTAAAGAAGGATTAAACACTGCTTTTCATGAAGGACTGGGAGACCCAGTTTGGGTACTTCCCTCTCAGCCTTCACACAAACAAGACAATGACAGGGAAATAATAATAATAATAACAACAGTAAAAGAATCACACTTTTTTCCTCTGGATAGAAGAGTTTACTGTTTCATTCAAGTATCATAATGCTGAATATCCCCAGGCAAGGTTTTCATAAAATGTGTGCATGTGTAGAACTTCCAGTGACAGAAACAGTGTCTGAACACGTTCCAAATGGCATTGTAATTAAATTCGGTTCCAGGACTCTGGTGCTCCAGAGCACCCGTACTCTCAGTGACACCCACCAAAGCCAGTGAACATCTACTCACTTTTTGACTCACCTA
This sequence comes from Irena cyanogastra, assembly GCA_013397155.1. Classification (NCBI taxonomy): domain Eukaryota; kingdom Metazoa; phylum Chordata; class Aves; order Passeriformes; family Irenidae; genus Irena; species Irena cyanogastra. The sequence goes on from VWZV01003897.1 coordinate 9,333, forward strand.
GCTGCCATTTTGCTCTCAGGTGTATTTTACCTCTGAAACAATCTGCCAGCAACTCAGCAGTTTCAGCACGGAAGGTGTCATAATTTGCCACTTACAATGGAGACAAAGAATCCTCAGATCGTTACGAGTACAATAAGAGCCCCACTACACCGTGGAGCCAGGATCATTCCAAAAGGAGAGAAAAATAAATACTTAAAAGAATACAGTGTTTTGTCTTTTTTATCTTTTCCTATGCCCTAGCCAGCAGTAACATTCAGGAACATCAAAAATACCCAAGAGCTTGGACACCCCAGCATGCCTGATTGATGACTACACATTTGAAGGGAATTACTTAGATTTTTTGGGAGTGCTGACACTATTTGTTCATTTTTAAATTCTGTTACTATTGTTTCTGCTTTTCTAAGAAGCAAAAACAGACAAGGAAAGTATGCTGAAGTAAACCCCCAGATATTTAAGAAGGATATAAGATAACTACAGATCTCTGTTTTGTTTTGTTTTATTTTGTTTGTATTCACTGACACACGAGAAAACAGAGACAAGTGTTTTCTACCAAAAAGATCTGAGAACTCAGAGGTTTAAAAAATGTTTTGATGAAAAATTTCTAAGCAGATGAAGAGGCTACATTTTAGTAATATATTTAATACTTTCACATCTCCTTCCTAAAAAGATATTTTCTGTTCCAATCTGTATGCAGAGGTATGTGTTGGAGAATGAAACGCTACTGCATGGTATATATAAAATAAATGAAATAGCGTGTCCATATTTAATACATATTTGAAGGCACTTCAAATGCAAATTCAGGCACCAGAGAGTGCATCTGTGTGGAAAAACTACAGAGAATCAAAAGACAGGCTGAAGCACTGGCACATAATCGTCTATACTATTTAATTTTTATCATGCCTTTGTCACAGGTTTGGCTTTTGCTGAGTGCACTCTCCCAGCCATTCCCTTAACACAACTCAAAGGCAGGAGTGTTCCCAGATGCCACCAAGAGCTATGCCACCCTGTTTTAGGGTGGGCACCTAGGAGGAAGAATGTTTAGAGGTGAGTACCCGAAGCAAAGTAATTGATCCTGATCCTTTCTAATATTTTATTGCCATAGGGACAATAATTTTAAGTCCAGCTGTGCCATGAATAGCCAAAGACTGTGCTTCTTACAGGAATGAGACAATGGTTAGGAGGCAATATGTATCAGTCCTGGTGGGAGCCTGAGATCCTACATATTCTCAATGTCAGATATCAAGGTTGTCAGTCCCTTGACTGTCACAGCTGGGGTGCCACTAGGAGTTAATTTCCCTCTGTCCCCATGTGTGACCTGACCTGACCTGACCTGACCTTACAGAGCCCCTTCACTCAGCGTGTTTCTTCTTCCCTGTGCAGTGCTGCCAGTCCTCCCCAGGACCCCACAGCAACTCCACTTGGCTTACACTCATTTAGTTGAACCACTACACTATCATCTTGTAGATAGTCCTCTTTCCTGCTGAAGAAAACTAATTTGTTCAATGAGTGTAAACCCAAATCTTCGGCAAAGTTTAAAATTAGCTTATTTCAGAAGAAAGTGTTGACTGATTTCAGGAGAAAGTGTCATTAAAATGAACATATTTGACTTTGTAGCCTTTTACATTAATTCAACCAGTTTGTGTTCAAATGACACTTGAAATTAAACCATAATATTTTTTAAATGGCTTATCAACAGGAGAACAAATATCAGCATTTCATCCTGGATAGAACTCTGAACAGCCCTGTGTGCTGGGATCAGTGCTCAGGACAGGACTGATCTGTAGAATGCTCAATTAAGGAAAAATTTTCAAACTTAATCATAAATGAACTTAGAAAAATTCATAAAGGCAGTTAATATTTCTACATCAGTAAAGTGGCAAATTTCAGTCTCTGTAGGGTGTCTCTAAGCCAGAACTCTCCAAAGTCTCTGAAGGAAAACCATTACAAGTCATGAGAAGAGTATAAAATTAGAAGTTATATCCTGACTGCCCCCTCTTCCACGGACTTTCAGTCTCTGAACCTCTGGTCAAACACTGGAACAGAATTCTTACAGAAGTGGTTGATGCCCTTTGTCTATAAGTGTGGACAGTGTCCTTAAGAACATGCTTTGACTTTTGGTCAACCCTGAAATGGTCAATGAGGTAGATTAGTAAATCATTGTAGGACTCTTCCAACCGAAACTATTACATTTTGTTCTATTCTAGTTTGCAATAATAACACCATAACATTTTTGTACTTTCTTAGGGTAGACTGAGTGCCTATACTTGCAGTTTTCATGAGTTCTCTTATCCTCTCTGATCCTGCTTCTCACTCCCAGCTCCAAAATGAGAGCGCAATTCCTCTATGATTGTTTCTGCTGTTGTTACTGTTAACATTTATTTTCGTCAAACGATATCCAAGGAATGTCTGGAAAATCAATGTTTAATAAGTTACAGTAATGTTTTCAATTTCCTGTCATCTGCTTTAATGTACATGTGTACCGTGTCATTTCTCATCACTTTCTAAATCCATCTTGTTATCAGCAAGGTATAACTTAATGTACAGCTAACTCCTTCGTAGGTGACCTTAAAGCATACACTACTGGGGATGCTTTGCAGAAGAGTCATTCTTTCTTTGCAGTGAAGGTGACAGAGGGAAATACTTGGAAGCTGCAGCACAAAACTTCGGCAAGGACTTTTACACTTGGGTACACATTCTTAGGAAAAAAAAAATACTGTTTAGGCAGAAGAAATTCATTATGTCTGCAATGGTGTGATCATCGGGTACTGGAAAAGTATTTGTCTGACCTTTAACATTTATTATGAGAGTCTGACTTCTAATACGCATTACTATTAGTTTGCTGTACCTTCCTCTTTGCAGTGACATAACTGATTGACAGAAAAATATGAAGAAATGAGGCTGTTATGATTTACTTCAATGTTTCTACAAGCATTGCTTTGAGATGTTGCTCTATATGACGAAACCTTGAGGAGGGAATCAAAAGTAGGGGGTGAAAGACTGCATTGCTATGATGCAAAGAGAAAGAAATAAGGAGAGTAGCAGGAGGGAAAGCAAATTAAGAGGGATTTCACTTCCTGAGGAGATTGATTCAGCCATCTGTAGGCATCCAAACAGTTCAGTTCGTCCTGTTTGGATATCGTGTGCTGTCAATTCCCTCAGACCGGAGAGTTTGATGTGGAGAGCAATCCAAAAATGGAACAAGTGATGTAGGGCTTCAGACCTCCTGAACAAAAGTCCTTGGCTCAAGTCTCCACCATTTAGATGTTTCATTGGCCAGTCACTGCAAGTCACTAAATCTCTCCAGACACAACAGCAAAGCCTATAAAAAAGGATGGGGACGCTGAAATGGTGCTGCTGGCACTCAGCACAGAGTCTTGTTTTTCCAGTGATTCTGCTAGACACTTGTTACTCTTGGTCGTGTTTCCCTCACATTCTTGTTCTTTTTAATGGCTACAAATATAATTGCTGGAGCATGCAAATGTCTCCCTACCCAGATGTCTCAAAGTCTTAGGTCAGCCTTTTTGCATGCATAAAACTCTCCAGACCCAGATTTAATGAAGACTTGGGAAATGGAAAAAGTAGAGACATAGTGAGTCTGGGAACAAGGGCCAACCCACTCATCCCAACCCTGAAGACATTGGAAAGACTGTGAACTCCCACATAGATTTCTGCATTCAATTCATTACCAGTTGGTACTCAGAGATAACATTATGGAAGTTTTTGTTTCTCCACTTGGCTTTAATTGCCTTCCTTATTAGGATTTATCTTTCTGATATAGCAAAATATTATTTCAATAGATGCTGTAACATTATGCAAAAGAAGCTGAAAATTATTTCCCATAGAACATTATTAATGAATGTTTATGAGTTTCAATGCAAGTAATTTAAAGGACTCGGAACATACCTTTCTTGAGAGCTCAATTCAACACCACACACGTTTGATTTAAAACAAACTAAGCTTCATGTTTGGGGTTTTCTTTCTTTTTTCCTTTCCTTTCTTTTTTGCCTTCCCTTCCTCTGGAATATACGAAACTGTTCTTCAAATGCTAACTAATCTAACTAATTTTGTATTGAAGCATGAATGCATTTTAATTCACTATTCAAACTGTTGTAGCAATGAATATTTCTGCATCCGTAGCAATATGTTGAAAGAGAGCTTTTTGCTGCTTTAAAAAAAAAAAATCCTGCAATTTCTTCATACAGTCTGATTAAAATCCAATTAATTACAAACACAATTAAACCTTTCTACCACAGTTTGCAGAAAAGGGTTGATGGAAGTAAAGTTGTCAATCAAAGATCCAATAGGGAGTAGCAACTTGTCATCTATGTTATTTTTAACCAGTAAAAATGTTAAGCTAAAATACTACATTAATAATGTATTGCCGTATGCAAGTTTATTAGGAAATATCTCACTTCTTTGATTGTTATTCTGCTTATCATCAGATCAATATTATTTTGTTTATATGGTGCCTTTCTTGACAAAGTCATCCCAAGGCATTTCACAGCAATAAATGTACATATAATAAAAAGGCAGTTAAAAATACAATAAAAGGAAATTAAGCATTAATGTACAATTCAATCCTATTGTGAAGTCAGTTCTGCCAAAGAATAATTTGATGGCATCCAAACTTTTTAAAAATTCTTGTTTTATTGACATTTTGAAATTTTATAAAACCAATAAAATGCCTAGCCATAACAAATAGGGAATATACATCATGTATATCAGAACTTCTCTCAGTCCAGATTGTCAATTGGCATAAATAAGCATTTCCTTGCTTACTTCTATAAAGCTGTAACAAATGATGATTGGGTCCATTACATGTTGATTTAAACTTTAAAGACAGAATAAATTTCTTATCATTTGGGGGTCTGATGTTGATACTAGTTGCAGGCAGGTTACGTCTTTGTTTCTTTGGTAACATCACTGAAAACTCTCTGAAGGGTATACATGCAAATTCTTCTCCAAAGGGCAAAAAAGTAGCTGTAAAATTCTCTTTCTTATCCAAGATTTGAATATATATTGTGGGATACCACTAAGTACCGCACAGTCACTCATTCACTTCCCATGCACAAGATGAGGAAGAGAAATGGAAGACTAAAGGTATGAAAACTTGTGACATGAATTAAAGACTGTGTAAAAGCAAAACCCACATGTCCAAAAAAATAAAAAGAAACAAACAACCGCAAACAAAACAAAAACAAACAAAGAAGGAATTAATTCATCTCTTCTCATGGGCAGGCAGGGGTTTGTCCATTCCCAGGATAGTGGTTTCCATCACCCACAATGGTTACTTGGGAAGAAAAATGCCATAACCCTGAACATCCCCTCTTTCTCTTTCCTCCAGGTTTTATTGATGAGCATAATTTCATATGAAATGAGACGTCTCTCTGATCAGTTGGGGTCAGCTATTCCTGGTGTGTCACCTCCTTGGGCAGCTCCAGTCTGCTCACTGGCAGAGCAGAGAAGGACACAGCAGCCCTTGATGATGTGTGAGCACCTCTCAACAATAGCTGGAACATGAGTTGTGTTATAATCCAAATGAGATTTTGACCTCAACATGTCTCAGGCTGGAATTTGGTCCAAAAGCTTTGCCTCTAACTTGCTTTTATTCAAAAATTTTAAGAGAGACCCACCCCCCTCTCTGCCCCCACACTGTTCTCTCTCATTTTTGTGCTGTCCTCAAACTTGCTGTTGTGATCTGTCCTCTGACATCTCTGAGATTGCTTACTCCCTGCACTTTTCATTTTGTCCCTACTTCACCTGTCTGTCTCTTTGGAGGATGGGACTGCAGGAAAAGCAGTACAGCTAACCCCAGTTCAACTTACAGAAAAATATAACTGTGTCATCTGCCCTGGGACTATCAGGAGTGGATGTAACATGCCCCAGTTCAGTGAGGAGAAGAACTTACAAGATTTGATGGCTTCAATGCATTCTAGATGCTCTTTATACTAGTTACTGACAAGAAACTGGGGCATATTTATGCCTGTACAGCCAGGCAGATAGTCTAAGTTTGAGAAAATCTGAAAATCATAGCTTAAGGACAGTTTAAAAATAAAAATAAAGAACAAACAAACAAACACAAACAAACAAGCAAGCACAAAAAAAACCCCATCAAACAATTTTGAATCTCTTTTTAGCAAATTCATGTACTTATCCTTGATTGAAGTCAAGTGTAAATTAGTGGTAAGTATGCCTCTAAATAGTTTGCCTAGTACTAAAGCTTGTAAGCACACATCATTTTTCTCCCCTTAAATGATTGGCCCAGGCCACTAGTGGCCCTATCTGAAACCAACAGAAGTCAACACTGACATTTGCTCTATCTGGTTTTAGTCTTCAGCATCTGATTTAGTCCTCAAGACACTGGTAGTCAAAGGTGACAAACAAGACAAGATTTCTTTGTCTCAGAGAGCTGTTTTAGGGTGAGGTGAAGCTTATCTTTAGGAGTTCCTCCTTTTTTTTCCCCAACTACAAAGGGAACCTGTAAGACTATAAAGGGAATCTAGTACAACTCACTTCTACTTAGATGTTTACATTTAGTCAGTATCTTCAACTCCTACTTTGTAAAGGTGGAAAGGAGTCACTAGCTAATGACAAAACACTTTTTCATCCAGACATTCCTCTGCTCCAGCCCTGAGGCTCTCCCCCTCCCCCATGCTTTTTAAACAAAAGGATGTCACTTTTCACTAGGACTAATTCAGTTGTGAGGCAAAGAGAATGACTGGGAAGGGTGTAATAATTACAGCACAATGTGATGATCCTCTAGTGTATTCCCCGAAGAAGCATGATCTCAGAGAATTTCTGCTAGGCCCTCTTCAAGTAATTACTGTCAATTCATGCTTATCTGCCAGCTCTCTTTCCAGGTTTTCTTTTCCTTGCCTTCCTCAGTGAAGATACTGGTTCTGACAAAAGGAGCCATTTGTCAAGGAGCTGGCATGCCAACTTTTCCCTCCCATTCTTTGCTGAAATTATGCAAAAGATTACAGTCCAGCCTGGACCAAAATGTACCTTATCAGCTAAATTATAGAGCATACAATAATCAATGTCAAATGGACATTGGTGGTAGCAGATACAGCTATGGCACTCTCACAACCACTTCTGGACATCTTCATTTTCAACACGGGAAATCACAGAGGGCTTTCAAAGAGATCACCAAGGCTGATTCAGTAACTGAGAGTTCTGTAGCTGTAACAGTCCTAGAAGAGGATTTTGAAAATGGACTCTGCTCCTCAGGGGCCACACTGGAAGGGAGGAGCCTTTTCAAGGAGTATCTGAAAAGATGAATGTTACCTACACACGAAAGAGCAACAGATAGGTTTTCTTGGGCTTCCACAGTGATGACCCTGACTTCAGTTTGGCCAGGAAAGGAGTGAAATTACAGTGTAAGACTTGCTAACTCTCCCAGGGTTTAGACAGGGGACCTTTGACTTACAGGGTTTTTTTACAGCAAGCCTGGTTTAGGGAATAGCAAACTAATATCCTCCAATGACTAAATACAGGTGGATTCCTCCTCTAATCGCTACATTATTTAATTTTAAATTCTTGAATGGAAAATGGAATTGGCTCAGACTTCCTGTAAGAACAGCAAAAGGGGCTGCTATTTAAAAGGTTTAACCTTCTAGTACTGCGAAGAGTAAATCTACAGGAATAAGGAAAAATCATCACATGTAATACTAGTGCTTTCGACAAAATAGCAAGGGTTGTGTAAAACCAATTCATTTGAACCAAATTTCCCTTCCTTGTTTCTTAGACTACAGAGGAAACATGAAACTCTTCAAGTCTCTGAAAGTCTGCACAATCTGAGATTCTGAGCACGGATTCTCCTCCTCTGTAATTTCCGGTTTCTGTGTGAGCACACCCTGAGAACCAAGTGAACTTCAGGGTCCCTCTGGACTATTTTGGTCACCCTTCATCCGTGGTGGTGCAGAACTCGAGCCTGGGTGTAGGACTGGCATATCCCACTGCTAAGCCAGCTTCTCACGTGTGCCTCTGCCACTAGACAGGGTTGCACTTTGGCAGCAATTGTCATTGTTCGACATGGTTCAAGAGATTGCTTCTCTTTCCTAAAGTGCAATATTCACCTTCTGTTGTCTGGGCAGTCTTCAGCACACAGGGGAAACAAAGTCAGTCCCCTTGAAGAAATACGCGCTGTAGAATTTTCATTTTTTTAATGTTTTAAGTATGCATTTTACTTTCAAGGCTGTCTGTACAACACGTGAAGGGTAAAGTCAGAAAGAAATAGGAGAAAGGTAGAACTCTACCCCAACAATTTGAAGAGGATGCTCTGGCTTTATCAGATGCTAGCATTTGCCTCAGGATTTGGGCTTATTATGAGCTTGATTTAGCTGTCAACAAATTGATCCAAAACAACTGTCTTCCCCATGCTAGTTCCTTCAAGTCATTTCATCTCTCTGGAGGATAGGTCGTTTTTCATTTGTGTGTTGTGATTTGCTCTTTTTTCCCCCACTCCTCTTTTTACCCCCAGCACTGTCATTAGTTCACCCAATAACTTACTTGCTACCACAATTTTTGATTTCCTAGTATTTTGGTGGCTGAAGAAATTCAGCAGTGCCCTCTGAGGACTTGCACAAACACGTCACTTCTTTGCAAAACATCCCCTGATTTTGTCAGTCGCATGAGCTAATGCCAGTGAAACTCCAATGCTTTGGAAGAAAATCCAGGGGCACCTTGAGGGGGTTTATTCTTTATTTTTTTTGTAAAGTTCAAGATGATTAATTATATGGGACTCAAGATATGTAAAAGTTATCCAAGTTTTCACCATTAATCACATAAATGAACAGAAAATAATTAGTTCGTAGTGACTTTCTGGCTTATTATAATCAGCCCAACTCAAATCGACTTAGCCCAGAGAGCCAAATATAGCAAGGAAAAAAGCTCGAGGCATTTTTTCACTATGTGTTGCCTGTTATCACACAGTGAGGTTTCTGTTCAAATGATGTGCCTTATTAAGGCAGGCGAAACCCATTTAAACAATGTATCAGAAATGCAGACAAGCTGCAGAAAAATACATGTATAAAGGGTATATTTTTCTTGAAATTTATTGATGTATAAGCCTGCTAAAACTTTAGGAAATGTGTTTTCTAAACCACTGACATTATGTTTTTCTAGTAATACAATTGTTTATTGTTTTGGCTTTTTTTTTTTTTTT
>VWZV01003897.1:18529-32135 GCA_013397155.1 Irena cyanogastra
TTTTACATTTTGCAGTCGCTCCTTTCTCCCCTCTTACTTCTCTTTGTAATAGACTTGAAGAATGGCAATTATTCCCTTTTATTTTACTGGTTTAAACCATGTGCTTATTAGAATAAATGTTATCATTACCCTTTTTATTTTATGATTAGTAATTTTTTATTTGATTGCCAATGCTTTTACTGTAGGCTTAAAGTCTTGAATATTACATGTGATTGAACAATAATAAAATGGAAACACTTGGATATGATTCTTTCTTTCTTTTTCCTAATAAATACAACTTTAATTGTTAGAAATCTATTCTAAAGGTAGGTACCCTACATTATGTTTAAATTATTGTTTTTTCTGTCATCTATATGATTGGCATTTTGATTGTTTGTATGATATTGTAAAATTACAGAAGCATTGGATAATTAGGGCTGGAAAATACCTCTAAGATTATAGAATTCAACCATTCCCCCACCACTGCCATGATCACCACTAAATCATGTCCCAGGTGCCACATGTACACATATTTTAAATACTCCATGCATGGTGACTCAACCACTGCCCTGGGCAGCTGTGCCAGGGCTTGACCACCCTTTCGATGAAGGAATTTTCCCTAATTTCCAATCTAAACCTCTCTTGGCACAGCTTGAGGCTGTTTTCACTTGTCTTGTCCCCGTTCCCTGGAGCAGAGCCCGACCCACCCCTGGCTGCTGCTTCTCTCAGAGGAGCAGAGCCAGAAGCTCCCTCTGAGCCTCCTTTTCTCCAGGCTGAGCCCTTCAAGATCCCTCAGCACCTCCTAACATGCTGTGAGGGTGCTCCAGACCCTTCCCAAGGTCTGCTCCTCCCTCTGGATACATTTCAGCCCTTCAACTGTTTTTCCTGCAGTGAATGAACACAGGATTTGAAGTGTCCAGGATTGTTGGTAAATGATGTAAAATGGCTCAGAGCACTTCTGCCAGCTCCCTCAGTCCACTGGGGTGGATCCCATCTGACCTCATAGATAACACACACACGTTTAAGTGCAGTGTCAGGACACTTCCCATTTCCCCTTGGAATATGGGGGCTCTGTTCTGCTTCTCATCCCTGTTTTCCAGTTCAGGGTTCCTGAAGAACAACAGTTCTTTTCCTTTTGTTACTTTTGCTTCCTTTGTGTTTACCCCCATCACCCCGTAAAAGAATGGAGGAACAGCAAATTGTACTAAAGTTTGTACCCTAAAGTTTGCAAATCGCGGTGCCATCAGACTGCTGGGACAGACATCCTGTCAGGGGAGTTTCACAGGCAGTACTCCTAAGCAAGTAAAGTGATAAACTTGTGAGTACATAGGAGGGTTGTCAGAGCCACGTGTCAATACAACTCTGATGTTGAATCAGAAAAGATGCATAACTGGGTAAAAACTCAGACAGGATCCCAGAATTTTCTGTGGCATCAATAATGGAGAGGCAAGGCTCATGAGATCATTCTGATAAATTTTTGCCCTGTAATTTCACAGTGGTCATGCAGCAATCATTTCCTCCATTTTGATTTTTTTAATTTTTTTTTTTAATTCCTATTCTGTCTAGAAGAGTTGTCAGTTGTTTTAGCATGGGGTTTTAAACAGAGGAAAAAGGCACCCGGAGACAGTGGGATGAACAGGCAGCACCTATGCAAGTACCCAAGAAATTCTGAAGACAGAATATTCAGTCTTCCCTATCATGAATTCGACATTTTCATCCTAATACTGAGATCAAATGTTTTTTTTTAAAAAATAAAATCAGCACTCAATGCTTTTAAATCCACACTGTTGGAAATACAAATGCCCAGTTTTACTATGGTCATCCAGAAAACGAAAACATGCAGCTTGAATCCTTTTGATTTGGATGAGATTCTCCCATTTCAAAGAGTTTGACTCAGATCTCTGCACAACTTTTCTAAGGAGAGCAAATGCACAAACACCCAAGGAACTGGAAATAACCACCAAGTTACAGAACTCAAGAACTCACAGTATATGAACTCTCGCTGACTTTGCATTCCCATCGGGAAACATGCATAAGAGATCATCCAGACCTATTTGTTTGTTATTGTCTTCTCTTTTAATTCTCTGGTAAAGTATGTTCCAGTGATTACGGAACCGTGTCCCAAACAAGAATGCTTTCCTAAAACAGGGAAGTGTAATCAGTTCTGAGAGAGACACTCCAATCTCAAATCTATACCTTAGTTCACTCCTCAGAATACGTCCTGACACCTCAGAAAACCTTTTAACTCTGGGTAGGGGGTCAGATTGAAAATTACAGGACAGTAATATTGTGAAGATTCTGTGCTCTGGTACCAAGTCATGGAAACTTCACTTCATCATTTTGCCCTTCTGTTTTTGCACCCTTGTTTTTTGTATTCAGACTAAGCTCCTCCTGGCAATGCCATCCTGTTATTATTTCACAATCCCCTGTACAAATCCAGCTAGAAAACAGCTGGACCCTCTAGCCACCAATACTGTAAATAATAATAGATTTCTTTTCTCTCAACAGCAATGCATATACATCAAACAGGGTCATAACATAAAGATTTGTAATAAAATAATAATAAAGAAATTGAAATACAGTTGCTAATAAAACATCTTTTCAAGTTTTCTCTTTCATTGTCTCTGTGTATGTGTGTTGTGTGAATGTGCATGCCTGGACCACAACAGACAAATTAGATTTTGCATACTATATCAAAACAAGTGCAATCCCAGTAACCATTTATTTATTGGCATTTTCCTTTCTTTTTATTTTTTTTTAAATGAACTTTCTCTGAATACAGTCTTAAAATTGAACACTTATTTATTATAAGTAACAAAAGGAATTTTGATTGTTCCAGCAAAGAAATACTTATCAAAGCACACAGTACTACAGATGAAAATACCAACACAAGCAAGTAATTTAAAACTTTGGAATTTAAGGAAGAAATTTCTACTATCTCTGGAAAATTTAAGGAAGTTATGGTAGAGATTTGGGGCCTCAGAAAAAGGAAACTCTTGAATATTTGGCCGTATTTCTCCATTTCTCTACAAGAACTTATTTGCTTCCATTTTAGACAAAAAAAAAAAAAAAGTCTTACTAATATGAAATCTCAGCCCACCTATTTTGGAAGACTGAAAATATAGGGATATATATTTATACATATATAAAGGAATATATATATACACACATAGATATATATCTATGTATGAACATACACACACATATATCTTTTGTTTTTATTTTGTTTCATATTTGTACCCATGATGGGAAGTAAAGGAGCAGTGTCATACAGCAGTGTCACAAAGAGAGTCTACATCAGGCATAAGATAATCCATTTTCTTCTGGATGAGAACACAAGAGGAAGTTGCCCTTGAGCAAAAAGTTCCTATGCACCAGTTTAACAGTAATTATTTTATTTATTCTTTCACCTCATTTTGAGGTCTTTTTGTTCCTCTTTAACCTAGGAAGGTGGTAGGAAAGGATGATCTATATCACATAGAAGTCAGATGAGAAGGAAATATTGGGGTACACTGTGCTTTTAAGCAGCACTATGTATGGAAATACCAATCTGTTAACTACTTACAGCATTGCAAAAAAAATTCTTTCTCTCTTAAAATTGACAAAAAAACTTACAGTTTGAAAACATTTTTTTTTTAATATTTTGACTACTCTGTACATGAGGATTAAGATTTCATAGAATGTTAATAGCTAATAGTCCACATCTAATAAATGTCCCTCCAGCTGTCTTTTATTCTCCTTTCTAAGAATCACAGATTCATTTTTTTTTCCCCATGGAAGTCAAATTATATGAAATGGTAGACAGTAGTGAAAAACTTTTTATGCATTCCAGCATGGCAAAACGTAAAATTTCTCATGAGAATTTATGCAAATTTCTCCCTGCCTTGAATCTTCACTCTGGGTTACAGTAGTACAACTATTGTTTTTGTGATATAAAATTTGGCATTTGGATACAAAGGTTTTGGTGTTTATTGGTTTTGGTTGATTATTTGGTTTTGTTTGAGGTTTCTTTATTTTCTTTCTTCAAAAAAATCTGCCAGCTTTAAGTTGATAATCTATCCAGTTAATAGAAGACAAGATATCTGAGATAAGTATCAAATTTGGGAGAGCATTTCTGCAGCTTCAGGAACATCACTGGAGAAGGATTCAGGTGTTGATTGGGAATTATTTGCCCTCCCTCAGCAAAGCATAAGAGAAAGCAAAAAAAGTACTTTTGGGAAGAAGACTTAGACACTACAAGACTGGTATTTCTAGAAAATAAAATGCAGGTGATATTACAGCTCCATCAGCAAAATGGAGCTGGTGGCAGGAGGCAGAGTTATTTGAGACAAAGAGTTTGTGTTAAAGAGAAGAGTGCTAGCAAGGTTTATCTGTAAGCACTTTGTTGTGGAGGGAACAGCAGCAGCCGATGTGAAACTATGTGAAAATGTATGTGAGAATTTTTAGTAAATTTTTGTGGGCGTTTACCCAAATTTAGTCGCAGCTCAAAGTCTTTACTCCCGCCTTATTGGTTTAAAGCTGTGATGGAAACTCAAAGTGACAGCGCTGTCAACACACTGAGACATAGTGCTACAGAGCTTCCGGGCCAGCAAACAAAACATCAGCTTCCAAGTGAAAAGGCATCAAAATAGGGGAAAAAAGCCACTGTGTGCTGTGTGTTATCACCACATAATGCTATAAAGCAGAACAGAATATTTACCGATGAAAGCAGGAGCAGGGAGTGCACGCGTAGGGAGATTCTGTTCATAGTAGTGCCGTAATCAGCAGCCTCATTTGTTTATCTCTAAATTTCCATGATGATGGGATTGGCTATTGGTAGTAGCCTGCTATTAGTCTGAATGGCTATGAAGAAGAAATAATTTCTCTCTTTGATACACACATGCATAAAAAGAAGTGAGAAAATTATGAAGGAAAGGTCTAGGGTGTACTTCTTACACACAAAAGCAAGTAAGACAAGATGAAAAGGCTTTGAAATGATATTTAATGCTGTAGCAGCTCTGCTCCTGCATCATAACTCCATTCAACTCAACAACTGAAAGGATACAAAGAAGCTTGGTCTCTTTGTTTTCTGCTGAAATTCAGACCTTTCATACCTCCCAGGGCTGCTCTCAGGCAATAGTGTATAGATTTACCTGCAGAAGAGGCAGCACCTTCAGCTGCACTCCTTTGTGTGAAAACTCTGGAGAAAACTGCAAAGTGAAGGAACAGGGCTGTGGAAAAGGTCACATTTCCTCCTTCCGCCTGCTCCAGTCAAGTCTCCACAGCAGCCTCCACCTCTAGAGTTGAAAGTGTTGGTGGGAAGGAGGGTGAGAACCAGCAAAAAAATGACATAGAATGAGCACAGCTCATGTGACTTTGTGGTCAAACACCGTGGGCTTTAGACCTTACACAGGTGCATTTCATGTGGAACATTCAATTTCATTAGAGAGTAACAGTGACTAAAGATGTTCTTAGTGACGCAAATATATAAAGAAAAACCAGTATTTCTTCAAGATCTACATGGCTTCTATAAAATTTCTAGTGTCTCTTGACACTATAAAATCTTTCTAGTGTCTTGCCTGTGAGGCAAGACATAAGGTCTAGGAGTCAATCCTCTAGAAATTGGAACGAAAACTTTATATTTCTACATTAATTTGACAGATGATCAAGTCTACTTCCACCAGAAGGCTCAGACCAGCTTTGGTCCCACTCACACATGCAAGCACACATATAGTCTTGATTGACAATATGCTATTATAGAGTTTCCTTATTACTGCTGTTCATATGTAACTATTTTTACTACTGCAGGTAACTACTGTATTTTTAATAATTGTGCAACAGGGACCTTTAACAAAGACCAAGATACTGAACTCTCAAGAGATTTAAAAAAAAAAAAAAAAAACGCAGAAAAACACAGAAGAGGAGAGCCCATTAAAGAGTTTAAACCTAAATGGAAGTGCTAATCTGGGTATACTGGGAGAATTACAGCCACAGAATAAATTGTCATACAGAGCACTAAATATGCCAAATCTCTGGTGTTACAGAAGCACTATTATGAACCTGCAGTCTCCTGGTGAGATGCCAGAAGGAAAAGAAGAGGACTCTGTTTGCTTCCTGCACCTTCTCCCTCAATAACATAAGGCAAGGCAAAAAAACCCCTTTCTTGGCTTCATTGCATCTGCTACAATCATCTCACAGCACACTGGTGTCAACAAGGTGACATCATCTTTTCCTGCCCTCCTCTTCCAGCAAAAGAGTTAGCCAACAGTGGATATTAATCTTTAGAGACCTGGTGATCAGTACATTCTGAAAAACCTAGCAATGGAAAAAAAAAAGCAACCCATCATGAAAGTGAGTAACATTGCAATCCTACTGATGGCGCACTATGAAAGTTCTCCCCTAAAATTCTTTGCTCCTCACTACCAACAAAAGTGCAGAAATTCTACAGATGCATCTTAGTTATACAAAAAACAGACCAGGGTTTTATTTTAAAATAAATGTTCTGCTGCATGATTTCTGAAAGAAAGCATAACCAAAAAGGATCACCTCAGTTTTCCAAAACTGAGCCAATTCTTTTGGTTGGTACTAGGGCTTGATAAGTTTGCAAATGCTAGTGCTGAACAAGGCCCTGCAGACCCCAACAACCCAATTGCTATGATGTCTGGGACTATTTGCCATACTTTGTGTTCAGAAGTCTTAATGATTTTACATGATACAAGACTTTGGCTTGTAATAGGCTCCTGCCTCCTTGTTTTATGGTCTTTATGTAATTTTCCACATCTGACTGGTTAAACATAAAGGAAATAGCCTTAGTACTGAACTGCACTGTGAAACCAAAGTATGAAAAAGTTGAATTTTGGCTCTGACCTTTCTTTGTGCTTCTTTGTTCATGGCTCCAATTGGCACTTTTATTTGAGAAGCAAAAGTTGTTGCAAACACCACCTCTTCCCTTATTCCAGAGGTCAGCTTAAACCTGGCCTACAGATCTTCATGACAGACATACATCATATCATCAATTAGCAGAGTTAAGATATCCTTAGAGTTTGGCTGGTTCACACAAATTGAGGATACAGTTGTACAATTTTTCAAGCAAGGTATCTGCAAATTAATTTAATGAGAGTCATGACTAAATAATGTCATGGAACCTCCAGCATCTTAATAAGAGCACTTATTGACTCATCAAGACTCTATTTTCACTATTTCACTTAGAATTTTTTAGGGGTATGCTACACTGTTGCTCTTTATCTCGCATCCCTATGTCTATAACGGTAATTAAATAAGCATTATTCATCATTACAGAAATTTTCAAAACTACACAAAATATAAAGCACTTCAAAAGACTTCAGGGCTTTTGCCAATTCCATCCTTACACACTTTTCACAAGGAGTGTAAGTCTCCAAGGATTGATAAATATTCTAGCATGGAATTCACCTCACTAAGGCACAAACATCCAAAAACCTGATGTTTGAACAAGCAGCCTGGGCTCCCTTCACAGAAACATTGGCAATTTCAAAAGTAATTGAGACATTTTGCACTTATCTGACATTAGGAAGTAGACCACCACTTCCTATTGGCTGAGGAGGAAGATTAGCCTATCACCTGCCTGGACTCAGATCTAGATTTTCAGGATGATGAGGCTTGATTAAAAAACCCCATCATTCAATTTAGAATGAATCACAGAAGAATTACTGTTTTCCTTTTTTCTTCTCTCCCACATTCAGCATAAGACATGCTAGTGCCTTTCAGTGCTTTGGAAGAAAATGTATCTTTGACAGAAAAGATGCAAAGCCTTTGAGCTTCTGTACCAGAGGAGGAGGGAAGCTGAGCCCAAAAACCCTGCTGATGTCCCCTGGTCTGGCAATAGAGCAGTATTTGTTAGCTGATGTTAAGGAGTGGACTTCATCCCACATTAGAAAGGAGAAATAACTCTACACTGTGTGCTAAACTGACCTGAGGGAAAATTCCTATTAGCAGGCTATAAAACCAAGAAGTCTACTTGAATTATAAAAATAGAGTAATGCAACTTGTTCCAGGGGCACTGTTTGCTCACACAGCTTACAGGACAATGAGGCCTTATTCCTCATTGTGGCATCATTGCTGTAATGAAAGTAAGAAATAAATGCAATAAAAACACCCCAAAAGGCAGAATAACGCCTGCCTTAAAACTCATAAGATTAATAAAGCAAGGATTGATTTCAAGAAAGGAAATTAACCTGCTGAAGCAAAATACAGTAATCTCTGACACAGAAAATGCTCCCTTAGATCCCCATGGTATTTTTGCTTGAATAAGGAATGGTGGGCTCAGGCTGTGATTGAATACTGGCAGTCTGTGCTATATAGCTGGCAAGGTTTAAACACAAAATAACAATCTGTGGGGAGAAGGAATGGAGAGAAAGGACAGCACTCTGGTTCCCTGGATAGCAGACCTGGATCCCCAGCAGAGAAAAAGCAGGAGATGACAGAGGAAGGACAAACATAGGAATAGCATGGGATCTGTGGCAGTACGTGAGAGGATTGCAGACTACATTCAGTCAGACAGTGCTAAAAAGGACATGTAATTGTCACTGTGCACAAAAGGTGCCATCCATCTCAAAGCATTTCAGTACTTAGGATACCCATTTGGTGAGCCCTGAGTAGTTTCTGGTGTTTTGGCAGCTGCCTCAGCTAGAACAGCAGCATCACTCCAAGGAAGCCACACCTCTACATGAGCAGAACTTCAGGAGGCTTAGCTAAGCCAATAGCAAAAACCACTTCCTATTGCCACCTGGACTCTGAAGGTGACTACAGTTACACTGCAGAACTGAGAGCTCACATTCCTTGTGAAAGCCCTTTCATTAGGATTGCTAAGTGCTGCACCTAGCTCGTCTCACTCCTTAGTAAGGTTTACTGGCTTAGGCTCAGCATTTTATTAACATTGCTATGAGTCCTGCTGACTGAAGCAATATTGTGTCTGGACAGTTCAGCATGTGCCTGGCTCCATGAACAGGAGTGTTTCTAAATGCCTAAATCACATTAATTTTATTTTGGGTACAAATATGCTGGTTTGGATCTAGATGTAAATAGAAAGCTCAAGGTTACATGCTAAGCCAAAGCTGAGAATTGTCTTCCCCCTCTCCATGTCCAGCCCTAGGCTATACTCTGATCTGTTAGTAGGTTATGCATATTCATGTTTTCATAGCCTCAGGAACCAGGACCTTGTACAAGGCCTCAGACACAGACAAAAGTCTTCTCTTGGTGGCAAGCAGCACAAAGCGATAGAGCAGAAAGGCAGGCCATATGCTAAAGAGAGGATGAAGCCAAGGGAGGCTCCCAGACATCTCTCAAGGACCTCCAGCAAGCTTGAAAGCTGTTTCTTCTGCAGATCTTCTTGCCTGCAGATATGCTGTTTGCCCTTTGAAGGATGAATTCTCCCTCCAGCACAGTGAGCCTGGTGGTGTGTGGAAGGTATGACTTTGCTCTCTCCTTGCAGCACCTTTGCTCCATCTGTAAACTCGTGGGGTTGTACTCCCTCAAGGCCATAAAACTACCATATTAGGATGCTGAAAGGGCCCCACTTCTACTCAAAGCATCTCCCTTGAGTGTATTTAAAAGACTGTAAATGTATATGTATATGTAAAAGACATGTAAAAAGACTAAGCTCTATAGACATGTAGCCCCACAATCTTAATGTAATTGGCAACCCAGTTATTTAATTGGACTTCCCTTCCTTCTCTTCTTCACAGGCATTTATTCTTACCTTTGGATTTTCCATTCTAGTGTAACAGCATCAAGCACAACACCATTGTCTGAGCCCCCAACACAAATTTCATTTATCAAAACACCAGCTACAGACTACAGGTTCAATCCTTATGAATTACATTGGAAACCCTAATGGAGGTGTCATTCACCTCTATTATAATAATAATAATACAATAAGAGCCATGTATGCTTTAAAAATTAAAGTCTGTATATTCTTATCCATAGTAAAGCCCGCCTGTAAATGGGCTTTAATATACAAATAGAAACTTATTAATCAAACCTTTACAAAACAAGGTAAAAGGGTTTCTCCTTTACTTTCAGTACATTGCTTTGGCAAAAAGATCCCAACTTTCATAACACATTTTTGATTGTGAAAATTTTCCAAGCACACGTGCACAGAAACAAGCGGGCCACATGCACCTTTGGCAGTCAAAACTGGGTTTCCCAGTCTAATTTCTTCACCAAAAAGGAACATGAAATCCTAAATGTCTTCTGCAGAGCCTGACTACATCTTCACATAGCTTGTCAAGTCTTGGTACATAATACCCTTGCAGACAGAGCTGCCTGATTTGGACTCGGTTTGATAAATCTTTTAAAGTAAGACTGATTCTCTGCTGGATGAAGTTATGGATGTCATGATGATGTATGATGGAAACAATACCTTCAGTGAGTTTGTACCATTCTCATTAGAGAGTTGCCAAAACCCACAGGTAACACAGCCAACTCATAAACCAGCACCACCTTTACTGTTCTGATACTCTGGCAGCCCTCGTGTAATGCAAGGATCAGACACAACAAATACTGAAGGAGATTGCTTTAAAACAGAATCGATCTGCTTTTCATCTTAAGTCTTGCAGTTTTTCTAGCAGATTATTCACACAATTGTCCAGCATTGTCACACTGAGCATAATTCACTCATCCTGAGGACTATAAAGTGCAGCTGGGGAAAATCGACTGACAGTGATTCATGTAAGGAAACCAATGTATGTGATACAAATGTATTAGAGGGGTATCCAGGTGATTATCTTTGTTTGCTTCACTTTCCTTTTTTTGATTGAACAGTAGAGACAGATGTTCTTCATACTTCTTTTTTTTTTTTTCATGTAAGTCCTAACCCAACCCATTCGAAATCTTGTATATCTTGGAAACTGAGTCATCATCAACAGCAGTTGCATACTGCAATTCCACACAGGCAAATCCAAGCAAAATAAAACAGCCACTCTACTCTCCTGAAATTATTAGAAGAAGCCTAGTCCTAGAGAGTCAGAAGAGAAGTGATTTGGGATCAGAAGATATTGTACCCAGAAAAAAAATTTGACCTGCACCCTTTTTGTTACAGAGAATTATTTACTACCTAAAGAAACAAAATACATACAGAGTATATTAAGAAAGTCCTTTAATTGCTTTTACTTATTTTAGGGATCAGAGGACATGAGAACTAGGGAATTCTGTTTTCTCTTTGATTGCTACTCTCTCCCTAGGCCCAAGGGATGTGCTCACAGGGAGAACCAGAGGTGTATTAAGTGCCTTGGACAGCACATCCCATTTATATGTTCCAGAGAGCAAAGACACAGCATCGTAATTTCTTCCCTCCAGACATCACGATGACGTGGCTGGAGAAGGGTGCTGGCTGCTGGATGTGGGAAGAGTTAATGCAGATTCCTGAAGGAAATAGGTGGCTGCATTTCTAGCACCAGAAGAGTGAAACAGTCTTTACTCTCTCCGTGACCCTGCACTGCCAGCTGCAAGCCTTTCACAGGCACAGGTTATTACACAGCACTTGAGGAATGCAATAGCTCCTCTCCATTATTCTGATGAGGTTTTTCGTATTTTCCTTTTTTTTTTCTGAGAGCGCTGTGTCTTTCCCTGGGAATAAGTCACCAGGAGGGAGCTTTTTAATCTGTCACTCAGGGACTCATATAAGCAAGTACCTGTATAACAGGGTTTGTGGGATCTGGGGAAGATTGAGTTCTTCAGTCAAGACTTGAAGGTGTGACCTCCTGATTTAGAAGACAGAGTGCTACTTCTGGAGTTTACCACTTCCACCATCCTCCCCATCTGTTTTTGTCAAGCTCAGGAATTGTGCTGCCAGTGGAAAAGGCTGCAGTTCTTAATGAAATCAGAAGTGCTGGGAATTAAATCTGTGCTTTCTGAAAGATCATCAGCATTCTGTTTTAACCCCATTTTTTTCACTTTTTTTTTTGAGATTCCTTTTTTTTCTCTGTTAAAAACTTTTAGACAATAGCTTCTCTTCTTTCTTTCAATTTTTACATTATTTGGCTACAAGGATGATCACTAGTATTCCAGGATGTTTGTTCATTACTCTTCTTCATTATAATGCCAGACAAAAGTGTGAAACAGACAAGCAGAAAAACACATAGCTCAAGCAAAAACTCAGGAAACCACAGGAGACAACGATGGAGAAAAGATACAAATACTGATTCTGCTGGAGCAAATCTGGAAAACAAATGGAAGTGTAAGCACCAAATTTTCAGGTGATAAATAGTGGTTTGAATCCACAGCTAAGGACACATTACTCAATTTACTTCTAGGCTTACTTCCAGCTGTGTGTTAAGATGACCCTGACTGGACACCAGGTTCCCAGCAAATCCACTCTGTTACTCCCCTTCTCAATTGGACAGAAGGCAGAAAACATAACAAAAGGCTCATGGGTCAAGATAAAGGCAGGGAAGGGTCTCTCACCAGTTATCAACATAGGCAAAATGGACTCAGCTTGGGGAAATTAGTTTATTTCCAAGAAAATCAGAGTCAGGTAATGGGGAAAAAACCCAATTCTTAAAACATCTCCCTTCTCCCCCCCCTTATCCCCCTTCTTGACTCAAATTTACTCCCTCCTTTCTCAACCTCCTGCTCCCCAGTGGCACAGGGGGATGGGGAAAGGGGCTGTGGTCAGGTTATCCCATATTGCCTCTGTTGTTCCTTGCTCCCCAGGGCCTGGACTTTGGACACTCTTGCCCAGGTCCTGTGTGGGGTCCCTCCTATGGGAGACAGTCTTCCAAAGACTTCATCAGTGTGAGTCCTTCCTACAGGCTGCAGTTCCTCATCACTGCTCCAGCACAGGTCTGTTCAACAGGATCAGTCCTTCAGGAACAGGCTGCTCCAGTGTGGGTCCTTTCCATGGGGTCACAAGTCCTGCCAGCAAACCTGCTCCAGCCTGGGCTCCTCTCTGCATGGACTCACAGGTGCTGCCAGGATCCTGCTCCAGCACAGGCTTCCCATGGGGTCACAGCCTGCTTTGGGCATCCCCCTGCTCCAGCCTGGGCTCCCCAGGGGCTGACATGGATCTCTGCTCCCCCGTGCCCTCCCTGGGCTGCAGGGGCACAGCTGCCTCACCATGGGCTGCTCCAGGGGCTGCAGGGGAATCTGAGCTCCAGAGCCTGGAGCAGCTCCTGCCCCTCCTGCAGGGCTGCTCCTCTCAGACATCCTCAGTTCCCTGTCCAGCTGCAGCTGTCGTTGTGCAGATTTTTTCCTGCTTTCTGTCACCCCAGAGGTGTCACCACAGTCACTGACGGGCTCAGCCTCGGCCAAGGAAAGTCCATCCTGGATCCAGCTGGCACAGGCTCTGCTGGACATGGGGGAAGCATCCAGCAGCTTCTGACAGACACCACCCCTCTAACCCCCAACACCTTGTCATGCAAAACCAATAAAAGCTGAAACAAGAACAAGAAAACTGGAGGCTCCAGACTCTGGAACTGGCAGCATGAAGAGCCATAGCCCCAACACACATCACCTGCCACAGAAGTACACCTGCCTACAGAACCGGAGGCATCTGGCATTATTCTTCATTGAGACAGCTAAAAATTCTTTCTAAAGATGTTTGGCCTTTTGATCATCATCC
Source organism: Irena cyanogastra (assembly GCA_013397155.1). NCBI lineage: Eukaryota > Metazoa > Chordata > Aves > Passeriformes > Irenidae > Irena > Irena cyanogastra. The sequence goes on from VWZV01003897.1 coordinate 32,085, forward strand.
TCTTCTTCTTTTTTTTTTTTTTCCATTGTATCTTTTCCTTTCTTTTTTTCT